>JAHZNI010003569.1:0-11219 GCA_027744415.1 Seira ritae | reverse complement strand
GAAACAAGCATACAATTGAGCAAGTGACAGAGTGAGGGCACTACACTTCTCTCATTTGATCCTCTTATTTATTATCTGTCCCGTCATTAGATTAGAATTAGCATTAAGGCCAAAAATAGGAGACAATAGAGAGACAAAAGCTTCATACCTAATAATATTTACCTTTTGCCAGAAGAGCAGAATTGGCTGACTGACGAGTATGTACTACTGTACAGACAAGTAAAAGGAAAAGATTTTTTTTCTTGCAATAATAAAGTGCCTAGTTAGTCTGATCTTTTCTCGTTTTCCCCAACCTACTCCAAAAATGGAACTGGCAAATTGTGTAGTCCACACGCTAGAGCCAGATTAGTCTTGACGAGCTCCCAGCAAGGAACAAAGCATTTTGTTCGTTTATGTGGCGACCATCACTCGCTGATGATAATGACCATGATGACCTAGAGGGATTATGATATATTGACTGGAAGCTATTCACCAAGTCAGCTTTCAGTGACATGATTCACGTTTAAAAATACGTAGAAATGAACAAGAGCCAAGCCATGCCAGTCAGTCAGTCAGTAGCCAATAGCCACGCCGCCGACCAACCCAATCAGATCCAAATCCAACGCATCTTCTTCTCTGCATGGAATCATGGAAAAAATGTATTGTCCAGGAAAGAGCTCTTATGTGGACTTTAGATAAGTGATAAAGTCTTAAGCTCGTCATCATCACCAGGCAGACCCACTGGGACTCTTTCCTGGGGACAGGGTAATTTTTTTCCAAAGAATTTCTTGATTTTCTCCAAAAAACGTCATGTCGATCCAATTTGTCGCCAAGTAGTGATTTTCATTACTTGTGGGTAAGGCAGATTTCTAGCTCAAATCTTGTGCCTTGTGCCCTAAGCAGAAAGAACGCAAATAAGCCAAAGCCAAGCCTATCAAAAAAATGAGGTAAATTCGCGAATATATTTACTACTATGCATATTATTTGATAAAGGAAAATTGCATGCATAAAAAACGAAGACGTATATATTATGCAGTGTGCCTTTTAGGTAAAAAAATATATTTTCTATGCAGAAATCGAGAATAAGTTGTTTGTAATCGTCGTAACCTCAGTAGTAAGCATCTCTTTATCACATCACCAACAACATGAAGCATGCAAATAAATACAAGTCAGTGGCAAAAAGACAACCACATGATATGATATTAGGTATGATGATGATACTCATATCACACATTGTTGTTTATAGGGAGTAGTGCAGTGGTGGCAAAAAATATTCTGCTTCTACCATAAAAAACCCACCACACCGCTCGCTTACCTAACTTCATTCCACTTTTTTAAACGAAACGCTGCGCTGCTGCTGGTCTGTGCAGAGAAACGTAAGAAGAAGAACGGTGGTGTGGTGATACTAGTGCTGGTGTGTCGGTTGGTAGGCTCGTAGACACGGCACACGCTCAGGCGAGATTCACAAGAAAAGAAGAAGAGCTCGAGAGGGAGAGAGATGATGATATGAAGACGAAAAAGGAAAGAGCGCAACAGACTGGTTGTGTACATTCAAGCGTCAACTTCAACTTCGAAACTCTCATCTTCAGACCAGACCAGACTATAGCCTCGCTCTTCGTCTCGAGCCTTGGCAAAAATAATAATAATTCATACTACTCCAAAAGTAAAGTTCAAAAAATTTATTTTGAAGCAGCAGCACGAGCTAAAGTAATTCTGTACGGATTACTTTGTTTTCTGTATTCCTTTGTTCTCGTGTTCGCAAAATAAAAAGGAAAAACAGGAGAGCAAGCTTCCTAAATAAAAACCATAAAAGTACATACAATAGTATGGATTACTTGGCTTGGAGCAAATGAAAGGATATTTTTTTTCAAAAGGTGGAAAACTGAGAGTAGGAGCTTGTGAATGAAAATCAAAGCATATAATTGGAGTAATCACTCTCTTTTCGCAGATTTCAGAACAGAAAAAAAGCATTATAGCACCGCTTCCCTTTGTGCAAACGCGTGTGGTTTCATAAGGACCCTGCCTGCTGGAAACACTGGTACTGTTGAAGCTAGTGGAAGCTAGTGGAATGGAGAGAGGATAAAAAGTAAAAGGTGGAGAGTGGAGAAGCGAAGCGGAAGTAGTAGTACTCCACTTGTTGTGTGTTCTCCCTTTTTTGACAAAGTTTAAGCGTGGATGTTTCGGTTTCGAATGCTGGTGGTGGTTGTTTCGTGTACATGGCCTGCCTAGACTGCTTTTGCGGTAGTGAATCTCGTGGATCAAAACGCGTAATCCCTTTTGCTGAGGGGAATGGGAACTCAAACGCAACGTGTGTCATGCACCGAGTTTATCTCTTTGAAATTAACTGAACTACCTACATAATAGTTAAATTGGGGGAGGACCTGAGGGAAAGGTATACAAGACAATATTTTTTCGATGCTTGTGGGGGAAAACGAATTGTCTAATTATGTGATTTAAGACTCTAGCTCGGCTAAACTTTCCTCTTCCTTCCACTAGAGCGAGAAATAAGGTTTTTAAACAAAAATCTATACAATCTTATCAAATTCTGACTAAAAAAAGTGTTACAGGAAGTTTACTGAGTTATTCAGTGCGGAAAGTTAGCTTAACATCCATCCTCTCCTCCAGATGAAATCGAGAAAGAAGGATTTTTTTGAAAAGTCGGGAGCTGAGATGATGCGAAATTAATATAGCGTAGGTATAAAGGAAAACTTTCATCATCCTTCTTGGGTAAGAAATTTTTGAATTATTTTTTACAAGGAGAATATCTTCCGAAACCGAATAATATGCAGTGGTGTGGAGAACGATGATGATGATGATGATGATGATGATGATTTTGGTGGCGGTGATGGGGAAATAAGAAGTTTACTCTGCGGAGCGTAATATATAAATACATTGGCACAATAACAGCTTTGAGTAAGTTTTGGTTTACGTTATTTTCTCCTCCGGGATAAGATAAGCATACTTTCAAGAGGAGTCGTCACACATTCATAAAGCCTGCATGAATGCATATATGATAGTTTGGGTGAAATGAGTTTGATATACATAGATCGAGGAGGGAGAGCTAAAGAATGATCTAGTTTCACTCGCTTTAGCTCATCAGTCCTCCGGATGAGAGGAGGTCTCCGTTTTCGCGGGGAAAATTGGAGAAGACGATAGATTAATTTTGAGAGTCTTTTTCCATTTAGGATGTTAGGAAAGGGATTTTTTAAGTATTCGCTTTTTTTATTTTTCTTGTCAGCTCTTCCTTTAACTGAGCCTGAGCCTTGAATTTAGGTAATCCTTAATCCTCATGATACCGAAGAAGACACTTATTCACCGTTTCAGCATTTATTCATATTGTGTTTAAAATGGTCCAAGAGTCCAAGTCCTTTTAAAATCCTTTATATTTCTTCGGGAGCCTCATTTAAGGCGGAAGAGGTGAAGTAAAAATGCAGACAATATTTTAGCGACTTTTCCAGCCACTTCCGTATCTTTTCCCTGAAACTTATGAACCATCTTCAAATCTTGCTTATCTTCTTTATGTTTGGAATCCAGTACTAGGAAACCTAGTCTATACATCTACAGAGTTGAAATGAAGGAGCCCATTCCCTTTGGTTGTTTATGGCAAAGTTATTTGAAGCATGTAAGAGTACATGGAGTCTCACATTTTATGGGAAATTCCATGCCACGTTAAACGAACTTTGAAAGAAGAAAAGAATCAAGTTGAAGAAGTCATCATCTTTCACCGAGAAAAGAAAGCGAAAGCTTTATGCGTGGAAATAAGCGAGAAGGAACTATTAGAATCGAGTATAATGGCCCTTTCCTCTCCCATTTTACGACATTTTTACTCACTGTACTCCAGTTCGGGTTACGAGGTTAGGGTTAGGGAACGACTGGGAGAATTTTTTTATTTACGTGTTGAAAAGGAGTAAAGTGTAACTTGTTGAAAATAATCCTTTACTGGTTATATGTATAGGGAGCAACCTCATCAAACTCTCCCAAAAAATCGCGAAAAGGAGTGTAATGTAGTTTCTCCTTGCATTGTCATTCTTTCCCGGAAATAAAAGGGGCTAAACCAATATCCATTCTTTTTTCCTTGATGTGATGTGATGCTGGTTGGTTGTTGTATTTTAAGACTTTTTTCTTTCAAGTTGAGAAGGTTATAGTTTCCCACCATATCATTCTTTTGATGTACGTACGGCACAATGTAGAGTGAATGATAAGCGAAAAAATATATATGTCAAAGGACATTAGAGTAGATTGTGAGTTGATACGGGATGACATAAGGAAAAAAAACAAAGTAATAAAGCGGAACTCTTAGTCTTTCGACATTCTCTTCTCATGTGGTCTCTCCTCATGTCCTTCTCACGTCTCATCATCAGTTTGTCGTTTTTATATACTTCTGTCACAGAGCATGGAACCACTTTTCCTTTCACGTCCTTCTTGTTAGATTTAAGTTTAAACTGAAATGGAACGGATGGGCTTCACTTTTCTAGGAGGAGAGAGAAAAATTGAATTTATTTCTTCCTCTCAATTTTGAACCAAAGTCAAATGGAAAATGGTAATCTAAAATGGAAAAGTAAACTTTACTAAGAAAAATATAGGTAAAAAGTAGGTAGCTTTCCAGACAAGTTGGTGCTGGTTTGGTATGCATATGTTTGGGGGAATTTTTGTTCCATGAAAATGCTTATCATTACGGAAAAACAAAAAATTACCAAAAGAAAAAAACTTTTTTTCGTATTAGATACTTTTCATAACTTCTTCTTGCGCATGTCATGTCCTTATCAGAAGAAATCATTAAAACAACAAACTGGTTTAAAAACTGGCCCACTGGAAAAATTTCAAATTTGTATGCAAGCAAGCCTAAACGCGCAGTATTTAGTATGGATGGGTAGGGTTCTCCTCCAAACTATGGAAATTTTTTTTTCTTGATTTTTTATCAAAGTAAAGCTGAACAAAAAGCTGACTCTTCTATCAATTTAAATTGCAAAAAAGCATACAAAGGAATATTTTATTGCTTGAAGAATTTAACTCCCTGTGTTATAAAGTTGTGTGTGGTTAGTTTTGTGGTGCACTTTTCCTCGCTTTTTTTGTCTTTCGTGTGGCTATAATTGGAGAGTTTACGTAAACCCAGCTTGTACAGAGTTACTTTTTGGTTAAATCCGTGGGTTGATTATAGGACTTGAATGCCTATTTTCTACAAGAATTGATGATGATGATGATGCACCTCTTGCTATCTAGTTCTGCACATTTTGCAAATGAAAAAGAAAGGAAATCTGCTGGAGTTGTGTATGCATTGCAATTTCTAGTCTAGTTCTCTTACATGGAAATACATGAGCATGGATTCTTGTCTTTGTCGTCACATGGAAAAGAAATTCTCTGGTTTAGTTTCTGGTAATCTAAAGATACAAACATTAGTAGCAGTACTACTTAGTTAGTAGTTAGTACTACCGCTGATTTTCTTTTTGCCACAAGAAGTGCAACTGTACTGAAAATTGACTCATTCATTGGCTGTAGTAGCTCTATACTATAGTTCTTTTTTTGTGTTGAGTTGCTGAAATTGGCAATAATACAAACCCTAAAAAATTGGAATTGAGAAGCGTGAAAAAGCTGGAAAAGAGAGATAGAATTGGAATGAAAACTGACAACAACAAAAATTCTCTCAATTAGTCCAACTTGTTTAGTATTGGTAGTGTAGGTTTACTCAAAAGATAACATGCAGCATTTGGCATCAGCCAACGCTGCGCTATATTATGGTACTACCGATTTTTTTTCCAAGTGGGGAAAAAGGAACAAAACTAAACTGTGATAACAAGATTTTTGCCGGATGAGAAACGATGAAGAAACTTTGCACATTGCCAGTTTTTTTCTTCTCTCTGAAAAGTGTTGTGTAAAAGCGCACCTCCACCACCATCATCACTATCACCACTATGTACTACTAAGGCGTGCGCAAAATCATCTAAAGCGCAACTTTAAAGAAATAATAATTAGCTAATAACATAACCTTCTAAACTATGTACTAGATATTATCAACAACCTATGTAAGTCCAACTCTAGAGGTATTTATCATATCATGCATATATACATGTAATAATAATAATAATGCATGTACTTTTTAAAGTTGGGTTGGTTTTGGTTTGTTAGATGGATGATAAAAACTGCAATTCATAAAAATGTAGGTTAGGTTGATGTTGATGCTGAGAAGAAGATAAGACAGGGTGAAGATGCTCCTTTAGAGGACTAGAGAGATAATTACGCGTACTTATGAATGCATGTAGCGTTACGCGCAGAGATAGATCTATAGCAAATGAGATGAGTGCCGGGTTCCGCGCCTTGCATAATAAATGATGATATTGATAATAAATTTGACTACATATTTTATGTCGGCTGACTTGACTTGGCTTTGGCTGTTTCACAAGCTCCTCTCTCCCTCTCCCCATCACATTACATTATCCTGTAGTTTTTAGGAGGAAAGGATAATTAACAAAAAAATATGTATTCTCTTGTGGCCCCACTTCTACTGAATTTAATTTTGTGAGCACAAGCACACACTACAAATCTCATCTTGTTTTTTTATCATGCGGCATGGCATGGGCAATGAATGCGATGCAATGCAATGTAGTAGAACGCAGAACGCTACTCATTTACCCACTCACTCAGACTCAGGGAACTTAATAATGAGGCTGTAAATTATTACATTCATGATTTTTCTAAAGAGATAAATACATTCGCCACTCGCGGTAAATGAATTGCAAGTACTGTAATTCGGCACACATAATAACAGGAACAGGATCAGACTCATCATCCCATCACCCTCATTGCTACTGCCGCTACTGCGACCCTGTGACAGTGAGTGAGTCAGTCCAACAGGATCGAACATCGAAATCCGACTTATGTAGTTGGTTAGTTAGTTGACGAGGGGATGCCTTAGAGTTGCTACATAGCTTGATTAAAAAGATGTTGATAAAAAAGTGAGCATATGGAAGCAACTGAATAACTAGCGTCATCATTTGGGAGTGAAGAAGATGGAGTCGAGGAGAAACCAACAAAACAAAAATATTTTTTTCGGCTTCTTTACCTACTCAAGCAAAATACCTGAGGTTTTAATGAACAACTGGATTTATGATGATATGCGCTCGGCTTAAGGTATTTCAACTGATGACTTTTATGTGATGTGACCCCCTAAAAAACTTACAATGTATGGAATTTTTGAGTGAGGAGAAGTTGTCTGCAGAGAAAAACTTGATGTCTGGCTATATTACTACTACATGATCAGAAAAAGGAAGAGGTGAAATAAATCAAAAATTGATTGAATTTTATTGCCCATCAAATATACAGTACACGACACACATGACGATCATGTTGACATCATGGTCAACTCAAGCGGAATAGAATAATTGTGTTCTCCTTTTTTTTCTTGAAAAAGTCAATTCAATAAACTTACTTAAGAGATGTGATAAGAAAAAAATACGAATTGTTCTTCAATTGTTATTTGTTGGGCTAGCTGGTATGTGGTAGGACATAGGGCAGTAAAAAATTCCTTGATCTATACCACGACAATTGATATTATTAATTGATTGTATTATTCGGCTAAATGTTATGTTAATGAGGAGCTTGCAACACCGTTTTAATAACGGCCATAAAAAACGGTGACATCCAAAATGGCATTGACAAATGACTGCAAAACAAGTTCAAATAAGTGGATGGATGGATATAGCAAATAATGGCCAAATAAATTCTCTGCTGAACAATGTGAGATTATTTTAAAGTCTTGAGTGGAACTAGCTCGATTGAAAGGATCCACAACATTTGATTTGATATTGATGTGCGCGGCAAGTTCCTCTTGTCACTTTAAGGATAATGCAAATCCACTTAACAATTACTATTACTGCAACGAGAGGATGATGCTCTTCAAAACGTGTTGTGTGTGGTAGTGGCAAGCACTATTACTATCACATTCGTAGAATAGACATACGAAAAGCGTTTTCACGCGGTGATTTATAGCGTACCCGAGAGTCTCAAAAGAAGGTTCAAAACTAATTAACTGAGTGAGTTATTATTATTACTGCGCTACTACATTTTACAAAAACAACGACACCGTTTTATTATGGGTTGCTCACCAAGCAGTAACAATGGAACGACTTCGAGCAAAGCGGACCACCTCACAGGTAATAAATCCATGAATAAATAAGCATTACAAATAACAAAATAGACTTTTAAGCCGCATTATTCATGATCATCATTTGCAGTGCAAATCCGCTCATTTAATATTGCATTGTTGTGGAGGGAGGGGGGTTGAACCATAAATTGATTTTTTATTTTTAAAACTCGCTTGGGTATACAAATGTACTATGTACCACCACGGATATAACAATACATATTTTTTGCTTTTTTTCGTTAAGCTGCATGACGAACTTGACAATAAGCTGCAATTAGCATACCTACAAAATCTTGAGTAATTGCCATCATCATTCCACACAACAACAGTCACAATATTGTCAATTAGCTCATGATTCTCGATTCTCATTCTCGACTACTGGGCATCTACATATATGTATGTGCACGGATTATACTTGCATTCTTCACTTCACGCGCATACCGTAGTTTACAAACGAGTAATAAATCAAAGCTAATTAGGAGGAGGTTAACAGTTGTCATTCCGTATCGAACAAGCAAGGCTTTGCTTTCTAAAAAAACGTCAGTCAATCCAATCCAGCTATCCGACCGAACGATAAACGCAACTCTCAATCTCAATTGCGGATGGATTTCTTATCAATTTATCAATTAATTCATTGAAATTTAGCCTTTTTGCGACATAGGTATGCCTTTACATGAGCCGATCGATGATTGAGGGGGAAAATGAATGGAAAATTGTTATCATAAAATTAATAGGATATGCCATGTATGTGTATGCCTTATGATGTGCAGATGCAGATACAATTTCGGATCTCTCATTTCATTTCGATCAGATCAGATCAGATGACCTCTTATGAGTTAAGTTGTTCTCTCTATAATTAATATAAATATCCAATCCAACTTCTTTTTGGCAATTTTTTTATGATGCACTTGCTGATAAGAAAGAAAAAAATGCATTCTTTAACTCAATAAAGCCTTCAACACAAATCATACTAATTTTTCATGTCCTTCCTTCCTCCAATCCTAAATTGGAACGACTGAAAATAAACTTGCAATTTGATGATGATAGCGTTATAGCTTATTATGTAATAGGGTGGATCGAAATATACTTTTATGCAGTGTCAGAGTACGTTAATTCGGTTTGCCAAATTACACGTTTACTATT
The DNA here is from genome assembly GCA_027744415.1 of Seira ritae. Classification (NCBI taxonomy): domain Eukaryota; kingdom Metazoa; phylum Arthropoda; class Collembola; order Entomobryomorpha; family Entomobryidae; genus Seira; species Seira ritae. The sequence goes on along the minus strand of JAHZNI010003569.1, from coordinate 1,960 downwards.
CAACCCCAGCAAATAATTAGCCAAGGCATTGTGATGCATTTGCATTGTTGCTAATTACAGTAGAGCATAGTGGCAATCAAGGAAATGAAATAAGAATAACCGTCACCATCATCCATGTGCCAAGCGGACTTTATTTCTTAGAAAAATAATTATTATTTCAACGCTTTACAAAAAATGCAAAGCAAACCCAGTCACTCACACTTTTCCACTTTTTTACCTGCTACTTGAAAGAGGCTTTGGAAGGATTAAGATATATATTTAGCTTTATATATTTTACTATTCTACGCATCACCCGCACATCCATCATCGCACCCATATCAGTCACCAGCAAATCTCATCAAATTTCATTTGAAAATATCAAACCCGTCAGACGACATGTCATCACCTATCACTTCACATCAAAGAATCAAACTATCATCGTCTCAGACTCAGCGAGAGAGAGAGAGAGAGCTCATCTCGAATTCTCCTCATTCGCATCAAACATTTACTAAAATGCATTAAATTCCCAGAACAGAGTCCCAGGGTATCTTTTTGGTGTGTACCTTTGTTTTATTTATTATTTACCCTAGAATAGTAAATTGCTTCCTCAGAGAGGGAGAGAGACAGATAGATCCGTCAAGGCAGACTGGGATGAAAATAATGGATTGAGGCGAGGTTGATATAATTTTTCTTGCAAACTTCCATTTCATCGGTTATATTATTTATGTTGCGAGTCTTCAACTATTTTTTTCAAGTGTTCTTGAAAAAGACGTTACACAATGTAAAACAATCTGGGCGGGCACAAATTTATGACATGCAAGTACAATCGATCAACAATTTTTATCATATTTAAATGGCATGTAAGTACATGTTCTCTGAACTGATGTGATGTGAGTATATGTAGTACAACGAAAATTTGATCCAATCTACGTCAACGGAAGTCATATTGGATCGCCTCCCTAATAATAATAACATTAGTCAACTGTCCATCATAATCAATTACAATATCTTTCTCTAAATATATGTTTCATTAAATATGCATATGCAAGGGAAATGCCTTTTTGTTCAGTTCTGCTGTGACTTGTTTAAATATCACAAAAAAATATAATTGAATTGAAGAACATGTGCTGGCTGGATGTGTACATAGAATCTCCTAGAACACACATCAAACGCAATAATAATGAGGAGAAAACAGCAAAGCAGGACATTATTTAAAATTAATATTTCGTGGGTCGTCGGTCTGTCTGTCTCTTTCCCTGCTTTGTTTCATCCAGACAGAGATTTAATTTTCCAGGAAAAATAATTGTTTAATCACATACATACCTATATACGAGCTAATGAGACAAAGTCCCATTAATCCTACTGTACGTATGGTTTCAGTTGAAAAACCTCGCCATTTGTTTGCCTACTTTCTCAAGCTTCTTTTTGTCCCACACAATCATGTGGCTTTTTCATTTGAAACGAGGAGAAGATCTAAAATTTATAGGACCTTTGTTGTTTGTTTGAACTGTGAATGTATGTAAGCATCACATCACGTTGGAATGTGATGTAATGATGATGTTCTGTTCCCACGAACTATAATATAACGATTCTCTTTGCTTCCATCTCATTTCCCATTTTCATTTTACCCCAACAGGCGTGTGGTGTGTATTCCAAATCAGTCCAAGTAAACAGAAACAGGCTAGAAGCGCATATTAAACCGATGTAGAGATGAGATGTAACTTTATAATCCTAGTAAGGTCAGAGTCAGGGGAAAGCCTGGTTCTGCTACCTATTTTATGTTATATACCTACCTAGTTTGAGTAGAGGAGAATGAAACATGAAAGGTGCAGGAGCAAGGGGACATTGCACTGAGGTACAGAACGAGGATGTGATGACGAGAAGATAGAGTGAAAGTCAAAATTACTTCCCTTCTAGCCCTTTTTTTCTTCTCGTTGACTTTTATTGCGAAGAAGAGGAGTGTTGTGTAGTTTACTCCTTC
>JAHZNI010003568.1:0-15994 GCA_027744415.1 Seira ritae | reverse complement strand
GAGTAAGATACCGTTTTACTTACCTTAACCTTAACCAGTGCTCCCGTATCTAGTAAAAAAGATCTTGTCCACATCACACGTTAATATCTCAAGAATTGTATGCAAGACTCCCAATGTTTTACAAATTATGTTCTATGCACTTTACTGACGCTCTTTAGATTTGTTTCTGGCATTTTTCCTGAAACACTATTAATTGATCTTTTCAAAAAATTTAGTTTGATTCAACACAAAAAGAGGGAAAAATTAGATAAATTGAGAAATATTTCTTTTTCTCATTTTTTATGGCTAGATCTACCATAACTCAGGTAATGTTGACTTTGGTCAAGTAGGTTCAGTCGAATACCAATTTACTCTTTAATAGGTAAGCCATCTTCACATCACTCTCGAGTTATGCAAGTTATGTATGTAGGTATGTATGTATGTATGTTCCAAAAATATGTACATAATTTTCTCGACTCTGCAGGGAAGACGAAATTATTGCCATCCTTTTTTCTCTCTATTCCCAATTCAAACCCTTCTCCATCCATGTCCATCTATCTTGAAGAGATGCATTCCTATTCATTTCACATTGGCTTGTCCACTAAAAAATGAGTTTTCCCTTTCTGTCAAGTCAGTCATGCACTCATGCAATGCAATCTTTATACTTGAAAAAGGTCATTTCCCAAAAAATATCAGAAATTATATTTTAGGTGATGCCACCAGAATGTCTGGGGCACACACGAAGGAATGAAGGCAAGATGCTGTATTTGTTGTTATTGAAGGTTTTACTACTCGTAAATCCTTGCTTTAACCATATTGATATTTTGAGTCGTATAAATTTCTTCTGGAGAAAGAAACAGAAAAACAGGCACGCTTCAAGACATCAAAAAAGGGTTTCCAGAGATGTAACTCTTACACCGACTGGATATGATGACATGGCATGGCATATGTATGTAGGTAGATATTGTATTTGAAAAATAAGAGAAAAGAGAGAGCCTTACAGCAGAAAAAGGAAACGTTTCCCTTTTTCCAGGGCCCAGCTGGAGAGATGACTTCACATGGAGTTTGGAATTCAAAAATGAAATGAGAAAATTCCATATTTTCACGTGCAATAATGTTCCAATCAAAAATAGATATCACATGTAATATTTTTCTTCTCTTCGTGTCAAAGACAAAAAAGCATTTAAAAGGAAGATAATAAAAAATTGCATAAGGGTAAGTCAAAACAAGGAGGATACGAGGAGGATAGCGATGAGATCTTAAAAATAGAAAGTTTTTTTTAGATTTGGCCCTTCGCGCTGCATGTGACATGCCCTTGTAACCCTGTTTAAAAGTGGATTGGATAAAAATAATAAGCCTTAATATGAGTAAATGATCAACTTATATAATGGGAGATTATAAATGCATGAAAAACGCATGGCAGGGAGTCTTGGAAAAAATCAGTATTTTTTACTATTTATATCCTCAAACATAATTTTTTATTTCCTCCTGCTGTGTCCACAAAAACGGTTTTTATAAAAAAAAGGCATTTTAATAATTCCTAAACTCAGACCACGCATGGAAATATTATTGGAGTCAAGTCACAAAAGCAAGCGTCTCTCGTCCGGAGAAATGGAGCCGATCTAATAAAGGAATTTTTTCTGCTAATGAAAGCAGTTCAATTCACTCCAGTCCATATGACTCCGAATTTGGTAAAATCATTTCAATTTAAAGCTGGATGGAATCTTTTTTATAAATCAAATCTCATCGAGATCCTTTTATATTTCATCAAAGAAATACAACGCTGCGCTGCTTAGATGTTCGTCTAATTTGACTTTGTGCATGTGTACGCGGTGCAATATGCTTTCGATTGTGAACACCTGGAAAGTTAGATAGTTTGAATCTGTGGGTGGCTTAGCTTGGTTTGGCTTCCTACTGGTGATGATGATGAGAGTTCCAAGTAGGATGCTCCAGAAGCTATGCCATCGCTCACATCCAATTCAGCGAGAACACTACCTGAGAGCAGTGGCGAAATCCCATAGCGCGATCTAATTTGAATGGATTTTTTTATTGAATGAGTAACTCCACGGTGGAAGGGGTTACGTTCATTGAAAAAAGTCTTTGAACTCATCGCATTTGTCGTGTTTTCACTTTTGTTGTTCGAATTATTGAATTTAATTCCAGAAGTTGAAAAGCTGGAAGCATGCAGCTTAAGGGACGTGAAACTCCCCGGGATGGGATCTGAATTTTTGATCCCATGGCAAGTGGAATTGCCTTCTTTATAGCGGGGAGGGGGCAAAGCAAATCACTTCAAATCTTCATGTTTTCATTTCAAACGCCTATTTGATGAACAAAAATGGCATTTCAAATTTCGCAATTTTGCAATTAACACCTGCCTAGTGCAACTGGTAAAAATTTGTCATCTTTTAGTCCTTGAATAAAACTTTTTTGACAAAAAAACTGTGTAGGTAATTAATAAGATAATTTCATTCTTGACCTAGGTGGGCACCTAAATTAGACTCGAATTCAAAGTAAAGTGTCTTAAATTTTTAATACTTCTTTCCCTAGATTGAATCTTATTGATTTTGACACACAGAAATGATTTTCAGATCATGCCAAATGCCATGCCACAGTCGCACCAGGCATCTAGATAGAATGCATCTCACATCCACATCTTGTCATTTTTTTCGTTGATAAAACTACATCAATTTTGACAGTTTTCTTTAATCTTGCTTGACAGTTCTACAGCTTTGGTCAAAACTTTAGCGCTTTTCTTAAGTGCATATAAAAATCAAGTTAAGAGAACCGGGACCACCATCTTGACAAACGTCGTTTGTTATCTCAATATTTTACTAAATTATTCTTGTGTTTCTTTTGTTTCTTTTTTAGGATCGTGAGGACGATCATGTCCCTCTTTTTTCGGAGCGGAACCTGCCTCATCACGTCTCATCTCAGGTTGCTTGGTTTAGTTGAAATCAAGTCATCCTATTTTTCTGAGGAAGCCCTGCTGATTCATCGGTCACTCTTTTTATGTTTCGGTGGCATCTTGATCATGATACCTTTCCTTCCTGAGACCTAAAAATTTTCAAAGACTGCCTACTTCAAAAAATAAACAATATTTTTATAGAAAAGAATAATTCATATTTATGTGTATTTTTAAGCAATAAAAGTAAAACTGCGACAATAAAAATGATTTTAAAGGGTATGGTATAAAAACCCATCTTTCGAGAAAGTTACTTTTTATTTCACTTTTCTAAAAAAATTTCTATGCATATACCATCCATTTTACATGTCTCGAGTTTCGACTAGTACTTCCCGAATTTCATAATTTACGTTTCTGGACAAAACTACCTGAGCGCCGAAAGCACTGTAAAGCAGAAAAGAAAAGAAACGTAGTGACCATTTAAAGACACACACATGGGAAATATCACATTCATATAACCTAATAGAAGGGGATACTAAAAAGTATGTAGGTATGCACTTATACAGATATAACTATAACTTCTGTTTAAAAACGAAGTAATAATGTGATGATACATTGCTGTGAATGTAGTAGTTACTGAGTCTTCAAATGAATCATAACAGTAATCCAAATGCTTCCATTCCATTAAAATTACAGAAAAAACTACCTGTTCCTTTTCTTAACAGCTTGTAGAACTTTTTAATGTGAATTCCTTCCCCCAATATATTTTGTTCAAGATATTAAAAGTCCGCTTCCTTTAAGAGTAAAAGGTAGTAGCAAAGGACTGACATAATTTTAATATATTTTTCAATAGGCTTCTTCTAGACCTTCAAATTTCCTTTCAAAGAAAAAGCTATATAAAGCTTAACTGTAGTAGAGAAATTAAAAGGCAATCACTGTCACAAAAACCTCATCTCTTAATTGCTTCTGAAGTAAAAAAAATATATGGCTATTTGAAGATGAAAAGCCAAGTTTAATTACTTCACGGATATTAAAATTACTGCGAGAGACATTGAACCGGCAAGACAAAATCGTAATTCAGCTTAAGCTCTTATTCAAATTCCCTATTCACTCCGCAGCTCACCTGGCCTTGGTACCCGAAAGGTTGAAAAAATGAACGAGAAAAAAATGAAACTTTAAATGGAAGAAATATTACTCATCTTTTGATCACGCTCTTTGCCTGCTCACCCATCATATTTTTGCAATCATCATCTCCTTACACATCAAAATATAATATATTTCAGCCTGATGACGGTTACAGTTTATCGTTATATCATACATACCCACCACTTGAGTAGAGCTTGTGAGAATGATGCATCACCTTTTAAAAGACATTCTAAGGAGATGATTCTGTCACAGTCATATCGTAATCTTGGACCTTAATCATCAATTCCATAATTGTACATGAAAACATAAAACGCATGATGATTGCTATCGGAGAGATATCGCTTTTTGTCAAGGCTGTTACTTCCTTTGCAAATATTTATGGGCAGTTGAAGATCAAAAAGATGAAAATGCCGACATTGCCAGCTAGCTAGATGCATTCGTAATGCATTTCATTTCATGCATTGCATAAGTAAAAAAAAATATCGTAATAAAAATGAAACGTGCATTAGAAATACGAAACGAAGGCTTTTCCGAGGAGGAAAAACGTGCTTATGCTTTTCACGTAAAAACGAGGAAGATGTGATAGGACTAAATAGAAAACATTATGTTATTCTTATTATGTAGTACGATAGTACAAACGAATAGCATCGTCATCATCAGCGTATGAATATGATTATTTTACTGTCCAGGTTTTAAGCATGACGATAAAAGCATATCGTTTATTCGTGCAGTGCGGCAATAAAAACTGTGGTGGTGGAGTGGCGTATCTAGTTCCAGTTGTATCATCCCGTGACCATCGAGCAAACATAATCTCCTCCATTTCCATCGACTTTATCTTCGTCATCGCCATCGCAGGATTTGAATTTTAGAGTGGAATGGAATGGAGCAAGGATATTAGGATACAATACAAAGAAATGGAGCTAAACATGGTTAAAAAGTATGAATGTCGGAGTGCACTAATGTTTTTACATGAGTTATGTCTGTTGCGTGATCCATCCATCCAATCCAAGGAAAAACAAAATGGAGCTAGGCTTAGAATTAGAATCCAGACTTGGTTTCGTTTCGCTCGAGGGTGGATGGGATTCGATAAAAAAAGAGAAGGTATTTATATGAATACGAAAATGGTGGAATGTAGGACTTTGTTTGAATATCGTAAAGCTCGCCTTCTAAAATGTACTAAAACGTTTTGAATAGGTATTTTTAATTTCATTCACCTAGAAATTCGAAAATTTGCATTTTAGCTGGCTATCGTAACGAAAATGAGTTATTTATTTATGTAAAAGAAAACCTCATTGGAGAAAAACTGCTTTAGGCACTCGCCTTATCTTATTGCATATCACAACTTGGCTCGTCAAACATCTTGTCAAACCTCTGAACAGTTAAGAGAGTTCACATATTTCCGTTGAGTATTCCATTACATCATTTTGTGGTTTAGTAAATCGTGTTTGCTGGCTTCAACTAAAACTTCTAGTCATAATGTGATGAGTAGTGAGTGGTTTTGCAGTTAATGACATGTTTTAGACATGAGAAACTCTTCTAATGTGCGTTTGTAATATGCATTTGATTTGTTTTACGAAATGAAAACATGCTTTGAGCTGAGTTAAATTACTTCGCATTTTTTGCTTCCTTTGCGTGAGTGACACTCATCGCCCTGTTAATCAAAAGAAGAAAAAAAGTACATTAATAACGAGATGAGCAAGCATGGTATGTTGTATGTGCATACCTGTGTTTGTCCAAGGCGCTAGTATAATAATGACTAGTTCCACGCAAAATAAAATGACGAGAAGGAAGTAACGAAAATGAGCCACACGCATACTGGTTCGCCACCCATTAATAACGTACCAGCTACTATTATTATACAGGTACATAGTTATTATGCTTAGCAGTGCGCTTACTTAAATTTTCAAATAATCAATGCCTTTTCATGAAATCAAAACACTCAACATAATAATTAATGTTTGTATTGAGTAGTTTTTGAATATCTTTTTTAAAGTATTTTAAGAAAAGTATCTATGAATTTTCTGACTAATTTTCTGTTTTCGCAAATCTTTGCAATTTATTTTCAACATAAGTATGTTTGAAAATGGTGTCCTTTTCTTTATTCTTGCATTTTAATACGGAATGCAAATAAATAAAATTCACCATAATAGAATTATTTTTTTTCTATTTGCTATTCAAAAGATACATAATATTATTATATTTGTAGCAAGTTTTAGCATCACTGGTCATTTCATAAAATAGTTTCGAGGGGGTACTGTATAGGTAAAAGTTACGTTAGGCAAGGTCCAATGTGAGAATCCGAAAATATTCGGTAATACTTAATAAGGTAACGCACAAATATTATTTCATCTATGTAGCTTCTGTCCCATCTCATCTATTCCTCGATGCAGTTAATCGACTTACATTGCAGACAAAGTACCAAAGTACGGAGTTGGATAATGAACGCCCAACCCTAAATATGCTTCTGTTGTCTTATAGCACTGCAGGGGGGCTGGGCCGGTTACGTTATGAAACACCAATGCACAACAAGCAGCAGTAGAGTGAGACAACAACAAAGAAGATGGTTAGAATAAAACGAGAATCCTTGTTGTATTTGGTACTTAATTTACTGGAAAAATTGGTTTCGAATTCCTTGATCCTGAATTGCCTGATGTTCTCTAAATTCATCACTATTCATTGATTAGAATCGATTGATCCATCTTTAAAACTTTTCGCCACTGATATCTATACGCCCAACAAATTGAGTACATTTTCCAGAATTCCAACAAATAATCTATGGTTATTTATTTCACATATACGAGGTAATTTACTTGATTGTTATTTATTCTGTCATTGTCACCTATCTGACGCTATTGTTATTGTTTGCACTTTCACGTATTGTTGTGGGAGTGGAGTGGCTTGCCTGCTAAAAAATCCGCTCTTCTTTGGAAAATCAGCACACACTTCAAGCCTGTGACAATAAACGATAAGGCCAATAATAACAATGAAATCGTAAGTAATAATAATGGCAGTTGAAAAGATGAAGCGTAGGCCTTTAAGAACTTTTTATGGATTATGTATTATTCTTTTCTCCTTTTTGCTATCTCACTCGCTTCATTCTGTCAGGCGTCAAGTATGCATCACAATAATGACTAGAGAAACCCAAACCCAACAACCCTAGTAGCATACTAATTCATTTTGAATAGAAAAAAATTGACTACACAGACAACTTTACCTATGCTTAATTTTCAAAAGTTGAATTTTGTTCGAGTTTTTGAATATTTTTGTAAATTACCAACATTTGTACAATTTATTAAAACCCTTGAAAATTGAAGTATTTCGTTATTTTTAACTAACCTTTATCGTTTTATAACGTTTGAGCTGATAATGTTTAGGGTATTAAACAGAGATCTGATTCTGATCATTTCCTCTCTCCTTCCGTTCAATTTTCAAAAATTGAGTGTATTTAAAATCTTGAATTTTCTTTGGCGTTTGCAATTTCATTTTTTATTACGATGAAAATTTACCCTTTTTCCTATTTATCCTAGTTTTCCTATTTATATCTATTAACTAGTATCTTGTGTGCGTGAATAATTTCATATTTGTAATAAAAAAATGATGTTAACTTATTTACATTCTGAACAGACAAAATGTATTTTGGGTTTCCTTATTTCTATCTAATCTAATGAAAAGCCGAAGTGTGACTGATATTTTCGAAGAGAAGAAGGAGGAGGTCTAAAAAATGACAATCCATTTTGAAGGTAAACCTTTTGCATGATAATCCTCCTGGTATTCATAAATAACAACTGAAAATACCTTTGCAATCATCAAAAATATTATTTCTCATTCATTACAATTTATTGCTATTACTTCTGAGACTTTATGAGAGGAAATATCAAAACTCATTCCATTACTTGACTCCATCTCTGATATACATACTTAGCTTCAACTTCACATATAACAACCCTACTTCCAGGAAGCTGCCACAATTGAATTTAACGTAGACGTTACATCATTTTTTGAGGACTTAAGGGGACGGATTTCTGGATTCTAAAATGAGTGTATCCATTTGGAATATTGTTGGGGAGGGAGGGTATATTTTCACTATGAGCCATAGGTACATCATTCACTTCCATTCTCCACGCATAATAAGAATAAAATAAAAAAGATAAGAAAAAGGGACTCAGAATCACAATACCCACTCGTTTCCTTTTATTTCGAATTTTTCAATGGGCGATTAGCTTTATGTAGTGGCCTGGCTTCACTTCGTCTTGGTACGAATGATGTTATTAGGAAAGGTGGACAAAGAAAGCATGTGATGCTGTTGATGGGACTAACATGAAGAAATAATAAATTCTTTTTCAAAGAGTAAAATGGTCACAAAATATTTCTTCCAAGCTAAGTATGTACATGAGACTAACTCTGTAAATAATGATCGTACAATCCTGAAAACCTCCTCTTTAAAAGTACAGGAAAAAAGAGGCATCAATGGTCAATCGCTGGGAGCGGTCTCAGCGATTCGACATCGATAACACCAGCACGCAAAATAGATAATCGAAATTTGTGACAAAATATCGTGATAGTTCCATTAGGCATGAGATGAGCAGATGAGGTGTGCATAATGATTCAGAATTCAAACACTGGAGCTGCTGGAACAGATAAATGTTAGCAGCTATAAAATACGCAAAGAGAAAGAAAAAAGCGCCACATGCATTGCATTTCGATATGTTCAGTTGTGTCTGATACGAGCGGATTTTAATTTTATGCCATACCAGCGGTTTTTTGTACTGTGGATCGGATGGCACAGCGGGATGCCAATCTGTATTGTGCACCAAAAGAGAGAAAGAAGAGCAGGAGAGAAGAGTCGATGCAAAAAAGTAGCCATAGTTTCACTCTTGCTTTCAATCCAATCCAGGTCCAGGTTGATAAGTTCGACTGCGAAAATGAAATTGGTCTCTCAGTAGATGTGAGCATAAGGCAAGAATATAAATAGGGACTTAAAAGTGAAGTGTGATGATGAATTGAAGTTAGGTAATATAGATGTTGGAGAAGAAATGAACATGGTACATGTTTCGAGTCATAGATTAGGCTTCTGCTGACATTACAAACCGAATACAAAACGAATAATATATTTTTTGAATGATTATATGGACATATGAATTCTATGGGGTTCAGATGAAATGAATGCGTAATATTGATGCAACAATAACAAATGTGAAGGTATTTAGCAGTTTTGCTCAACGCTGCGTGATGCGATGATCCTCTTTTCCTCTTGCACTTGAAAAAATCGTGGATGAGATGAAATGAAAAGGTGGAAATTGTATGGTAAGGCAACACGAAAAAGATATTAGTAGGCAGACGTGTACATGTATAATAGCTTGCTTTCAACGGAATTTAGAAAAGATTCTCGGCCCAGACAGCTTGGAAACATTTTATTTTGGAAAACGGAAATTCTTTGAGGTCAAAATAGAAAAAACCTATCGATTTTAAAGGCAACGTTTAGAATAATTTATTATATCCGTCACACAATATGATAATTCAAAAAGGAAGTATGTACTTGATATTGGTTCAGTTCAAGCAATTCATACATTCCATGGGATCCATACTCTACACTTCAAATGAATAAAGAGAATAAATTGAGGTCCGTCCCATGAGTAAAAAGGGAATTGTGATTTCATAAAAGTGTTTTGACTTGATCGGTAAATTTTATTCAAATAGAAGGAAAAATAAGGCAATGAAATCAGTAAGTACATAAATATTTCACGGAGATGAAGAGAATCGAAACGATTAATGGTTTTTATTGACAATGATTTCATTGAATGAAATAAAGAAAGTGTTTTGGGTAATATTTGGCATAATACATTAATACGGGAAAATGAGACGTATTTTTAAGTAATAAAAACCTTCACAAAATTGAACATTATTGACATTATGTATACGTAGATTTTGCGGTCTGCTTAATTAATAACAGCTTGTTGATGAAATAAAATATCCAAATGTTTGAAATTCGTATTTCGTTCGACAGTAGTGGAATGATGAGTAATTAAAATTAATAATGAAGTAATGGAATGTATATAATGCATTAGCTACATATCCCATATATCCCCGGAGCTCTGGATTTTTAGACACCTCTATAAGCATTTATTGTTTTACTTGCCTTAGTGATTGGTTACCATACAGTTGAACATGCATTAATTTAGTATCTTGGGTATTATTATGGTTTCACAAAGGTGGACTTCAGTTTAGTCTCCAGCAAGCAGAGGTAACCAGGCCAATAACATTTATTGCCTCAACGCAACGTAGAACGCAAACATCGGAAGTGACACTCACCACACCGGTAGGTTTATTGCCTAAATAATGCAATAGGGTCTGAAACTGAATGAATTGTTGCAAACGAGAGAAAGACAAGTCGGGAGTCAGACCAGGCCACCTTCGAAGAAGAAGCTTTTGAGATCCTCAAGTGAACACGGTAATAACCATAAAGCACACGCCTGGGAATGAGGTAAAAATCCCAAAGACAATGAACAAACAAGGTAATTTCTTCGAGATAGTCCTGTGTTGTTTGTTGTAAGTGCCAAATTCGTAGATCTCTAGTACTTAAGTAAGCCTCGTACGGGTCAACTCATACACCTAGTAATTCGTGTGAAGATAAACGCACCTTCTAGTTGGGAGTCCACAATTTTTCTTTACTATTACTATTCAAACAAACTTGAGGGTGGTGGGTTTATTGGGATGCGCTTTAATTAAATTGTGACTTGAGGCTGCTCCTGTAGTGTGACCCTCTAGTTCACAGAAGAGTGAATGAAAAGGTGCACTTCACTTTGTGATTTACTGGCAATGAAGACATTTCAGTGACATTTTCATATAAGTGTGCTCATATTGACTTCCAAACAAATGAGTGATGAATGAAAATAAGTATACCAATAGCGTATGCTTTCCCTTTACAAAACAATAAACACAGTTACCTATTCGTTTTTCAGAGCTTCTGGATATGCATCGTACCACCTTACTTCTAGCATCTTCTACTGTAGATTCTCACGATCAAACTGATTGTTCAAAAAACTACGCAAAAAATCGACAACTATTTAAATGAAAAGTTATCATTTCAAAAATTAGCACCTGTATTACTAACCCAAAACACCCAAAGCGGGAACCTGATTTTATCTAGTTTATGTGCTATTGTGAGGTTTGTACTTAGGTATGCATTGCATTGCATGACACAAAATTCAGAAAAACTGCTATGATGAAATGAAGACTTTTCGTTTACCACCAGGAGTCCTATTCTGCAATTTGATTAGACGAATTTACGAGTGACCTGTACAAAAATTGTGTGAAACTTGCTGCAAATTACCATTATTTGGAAGCTTGTATTTGTATCGCTGTCTTTTGTTTATGCTCTGTAAGTTCCTGTGTTGAATGATGAAACCTCATCCATTACATTATGTATACTGTATTGAAAACGGTCAGTTAAAAACCTCTTTTACCACCCTTTCCAAATTCTTCCCATTTTATGTTCTATTCTATTCTACGCATGATAATTACAATGAAATGAAAATTAAGCAACCAAAAAACACACAACTTGCTCATGAACCAACCACAATCAATCTTTCCCATCGGGAATTATCCCTCAGCTCAGAAAGCTGTCAATTGATGACAAACAGTACGCCAAACTCGATGTTGATGGACGGACACAAGACAAGGCATTGATTGTGATTGTAATGAATATTGCCACGGAACGTCAAAGTAGTCACGATAAAAAAATCCTATTATTCTCTAATTTCGCTCGGAGCCGTACCAGTAGTAGCTGCAGCTGCCGGTTTCATTTTCATTTATTACGCTTTTGTTCTATTATTCTCCGTGTTTTCTTGTTTCAAAATTCATGGATAATTGACTCCTTCCAAGCACCACCTCACCACCACAGCCTTGCGTTGTTGTCTTATTAATGTGATAAAGAAGTCCGCGTCCAGGAGGGGAACAATGCGAGCACATTACGATGAAAAACCTGCATGAATGAATAACAATGGCTGATTGTTGGTTGGCCTTAGATTGGACTGGGTGTGAAATAAACTCGCTAAAGTTATCATAAATGCGTACATTTACATTTCTTATGTTGTCAGTCAAGTGGGTATACGTACATACATATAATATATTGAAATGCAAGGAAGTTATGCTACATTTTTTTGAATGAATAATTTTCGGAAGGTGTTACTAAGTATAAACTTCTTGTCTCTTGAGCTATGTGCTTGTTCGTCATTAAAATTTGGTCTCACTGGATCACTAGATGAAATGTTAAAAAAATCCTATTTGAAGGTGACGCGTTTTAGTTCTGCCTCGTTAAAAGCGAATGGGTCCCTCTATTGTAACTTTGAGCTATCGTGCGTAATAAAGTTGCATCTTCAGTTCTATTTTGTTTAGATGGAATACGTATCATACGTACGAAAAAATACTTAATGCAACTTGATGGGCATAATAATGTAAAGAGATTAAAATGAAAGAAGATGTATTGTAATGTTCTTATCTGACGTGGAAGACAATTTTGCAGCTGTATTAAGCCACTGTATTAAAGAGTCTTGATAGGAGGAACAAGCCTACTTCGATTGATGAAAGCGAAGTTGTGTTCCAACGCTTTTTCATTGAAAGCAGTGCGAAAAGCGGATGGAAAGTGCATTAATCATGAAGTCGTAATATTTATGGATAAGCTGAAAGTGACATGATCCCTGGAATACAGATAAATGGAATAATATATTTAGGGACATATGTCTTGCGTCTACGAAAGCAAAGAGGTTTGCTATGAAAAATCATTGAAAAAGTCTTGATTTTGTTTGGGCATTATTTTGTCATTCTACGAAGCAATCTGGAACTACTTAGATGAATTCAGAGAGGGTGCGACGCATGAAAATGAGGGTGAGCGAGAGACCGAATCATGAATGAATGAATACGAGAGAAAATCGGAAATGGGTAATTTTTGTTTGCAGCCTAGTTGACTTCAATCCAGAGAGGGATGCAGAGGGAGAGATGGAGTTACACAAAAGAATAATTTATTGGGAGATGCACGCTACACAAGATTTACTTACATTTGACTGTAATCTGTTTGGGGTGGATAACAGCAATGTTTTGATTATTTTTGGCAGTGTGAGATGCGAAGTGATTGCGTTGATTGTTGCCCTAAGATAAACATTTACGACAATGAAAAACACTTAAACACAGATCGTTAACTCGGGCAAAAGAGAATACGAAGGAAGTGAAAGAGCAATGAAAATATACATGGAAGAGATCTTACTTAAAATATGCAGCAGAGAGGAACAGAATTTATAATCCATCTTATATCAGGAATTTAAAAAATAACTTGCATCTTGCAATTCTTGAAGGTCCGAGTCAGGGTCGGAGTGTAATTAAAGAGGCTTATAAAAATGTCGACTGCATTTTACAATGATCATTTTATCGTGTCATTGAATCGTCTTAATTTGTGCCGTGTATTGATGTAGTATGAAAATACATAATGCAGTTTGAGGATGGGGGTGACATATGTAATCTTTTTTGGGAATTACAGATTTCATGTTGCTCACCAAATCCGTGTAAGAACAAAAAAGCTATAGAACAACTGTGAGTAATGACTAAACTGGATTACATCTGTTTTTAATTCAAAGCCAAAGATAATTAGTTTATTGTGTTGCCAATAAAGGCCTTGAAACGTGTAATGTAATATGAACATAAAAGCCCTACATGTCATAATATTCTGGTAATTACGTCTAGAAGTCTAGATTGGAACAATGTTAACAAACGAAATGAAAAATGGTTAGTTTGAAAATAGGATGAAGCAAGAATTCTCCTCAAATATGGCCAAAATTGCATGATATGCACATTTTTAGACTCGTCAAATTCAACTAAATACATCTTTGACATGCTAATCTTTGACCCTGATGGAAACAATGGCTTCAGACCTTTGGCTTCACCTTTCGCCTCCTGTATAGCTTCAGTTTTACCTGAGAAAAAGAAAGTGAAATTCCAGAGAAAGTTTAATTAACTTTAATTATATGTTTTGCATTGTATGCATACCATGTGGCCTCTCCACCAACGTTGAATTTTCCTACATGAATAATAACGCCTCATATGAGCAAGTCGATCTTGCCTTTCCGCCTCCTTTTCCTCTTCCCACGGAGCGAGTTCTTCCAGTCTCTCAGCAATCTAAAAAATGTGTTTTGAATGAAATGAAACTATTTGTTAATTACAACAGGATTTCACATTCACACATAATGTTGCTGTTGATTAATTAGATGATACCGTCTCATTAAGCGACTGAATTAACTCCTCTTGAGCCTTGATAGCTCTCCTCTTCCCCTCGATCCTCATTTCCATAATCATTTCGTCCATCCTGAGCTTCGACTTCCATTCATTGATCTTCATCTCAATTTGCTCACAGAAGTCCTCTGTCCAGGCATCCATCACTGCAAGGCAATGTACATCCCTGTCAATCTTTCCCTCAATTTTCTTGATCTCTGCCTTCTCCTCATCCATTTGATGTCGGTATTGGCTCTCCATGTTTGTGACTTGAGCTTCAAAATACATGTTCGCAAACTCTCCCATTTCGTCACACTCCTTCCTTGAAAGATGGTGTGAATCCTTTAATTCGTTCATTTCGGCAACAATGTTCTGCTGCTCAGTTAACATTTCCCCATTTGTTCTTCTAACTTCCTCTTTGAGCTTTTTTATACGAGCTTTGCAATTTTCAATGTCGTCCTTGACTTTGAAGTCTTGATTTATTATTTCCATTACATGATCTACCTCTTTCTCAAAAATTGAAAAATTATTCGTCTTCTTTAGACTTGAATTTGTTGCTTCAATAATGCCTAAAATGTACTCCACATTATGGACGAAGTTCTGTCCAGCACTTTTGCTTTCAAATGATAATGACAATAATGATGGTTTTGCTTTCAGGAAACGTTGCACTGTTCCAGGTTCAACCTCTTCACTGGCTTCTAAATCTTTGTCTGGAAACTCAATTGCAACTTTTATATCCCCCGACTTAATTGCAGCACACTTGATTAAGTTTATACGCTTCCCCACATCTTCTAAAAGGGAACAGATCAGCGCACTTTGGGCTGACGAAAGAGAATAATCATCTTTCTTTAAAGCGTTCATAATAATACTTATTTTCAATGTCTTTAGCAGCCGCTAATTAATCATGGACGCTTTTTTAACAAGATAAATGTTGATCAAGTTTGATCAATAAATTAGCATTATTATCATTTTCTTCCACTCAAGTCATCATTGATCAAACGCAGTTGAATGTGGAAAAATTTTCTTTAATCTGTGGCTAAAAATCCAATTAACGGCCCTATTGGCCCATATGAGAATTAAAATTATAAAAATAATTCAGAGTTAAAGTGCATACTGAATGAATGACTTAGCAATGACTATATGACTATAGTAATAGTAATTCATAGACGCGACCTAAATGCACCATTCAAGCAAGACCTGGGAAGCTTGTTTATTGCTACCTTGAAGCCATCTCACGCTTACGGCTATAAGCACGAGTCTTTGTTTGCCAAGAAAAACTTTACGTTCATGCAACGATCTCACACTGCCCCGACTTTCATGCTACATGCTCGATGATGGACAGCGTCTATTTGGAATCTTTCGCATGCCCGCATATTACACACAGTCCGGTTCTGTGGAGAAGAATAGTCCTTACCAGTTTGATTGTTGATTTGGAGGATTGCTAACATCGATCATCGAAAGTTAATTTTACTTTTAAAGGTATGGATAACCAATTTGAAATCGTGTGGAATCAAATCAATTTTGATGGTTTCATATTTTAGTGATTGTGTCAACCGGAGATGCTAAATGTTGACAATTTAATCTTGTGTATTGTATTGACAATTGAAAGGCTTAATTCTCACGTGCGGAAAATTAAACATTCTTTTTTAATTTCCTAGTTTAATAGGTAAGCTCTGAAATGGCTGACACAGCCAAAAAGGCCCCTGCTGG
>JAHZNI010003567.1:0-13989 GCA_027744415.1 Seira ritae | reverse complement strand
ATATGTATTTTTATGTTGCACATCCCTGCACTCTACTTTCTCCGGCACGCTTTCCGGTTCACAACACAATAAATTAATTACTCAGTATGCTATCTATTTCAAATATCATTGGTCATATTCAAAATAATGTTTAATACTGTGGATTTCAGCAGTGTGCTCCGAGTTCTTAAGTCTAACGATTAATATATCGATTAAGGGTTGCGGTTTCTTCAAGTTTTATACAACTTTTACCTAGAGCTTATGCGCAATTTTGAATATCTAAATCCTTAACTCTGAAAGAAA
The DNA here is from genome assembly GCA_027744415.1 of Seira ritae. Lineage (NCBI taxonomy): Eukaryota > Metazoa > Arthropoda > Collembola > Entomobryomorpha > Entomobryidae > Seira > Seira ritae. The sequence goes on along the minus strand of JAHZNI010003567.1, from coordinate 13,707 downwards.
CTGGTTAAAAGTTGTTAAACCTTATGGGTTATTTGTTTCAAAAGCTACTTACAATGCAAGACAAAAATATAACTTCAATAACTTTCTTAATCTGAAGTTGCGAAAAACCGAACAATTCGAAGTACATGAGGTACATTATGAGGTACAAAATGTATGTTTAAACAGAGCCAGAAAATCAATGCGATTGGATATTTAGATGAAAAGATATATTTACGGTTCTAGAAACTTATTTACCACCAGGGAAGTTTTGACAGATAAAACCATTTTAAATCAACAACATATCTGATAGACAATTTTTATTTGCAAACTTCAAAGCGTCGAGAAATGCCATCACTATATTTATGAACAAGAATGTTAAAAAAGGGGCGGGTTGAGAGCAGTACTAAATAGGTTCTTCGTGTCAATCAGCGGCATTTTGGCAACGAAATTGAAAGGAAAAAACATGTCGAAATCGTATTTTCGCTTTTCTCTTCAATGCAAGTGGGGATTACATGAGCCAAAGGGATTAAAAAATATTGACAAGATTTAAAGCGTAGTCTGGCTTTGATTTTCTTTTGAAATAAGCTCAGTTTATTAGGTAAGGTAAAGTTGTCTTTTCCATCGCATATTTTGCATATCACTTTTCCTGGCTGACACACTTATTGTTAAGTACACATAAATAACTTTCGTCTGAATAATACACAGTTGATGTTAGATCATCTATTATAAATTAGACAACATGACAGTACATACCTTCTAGACAGAATTCTTTTTTTAAAGGCAGCTTGTTTGGTTTCACTGTGCGTTTGTAAACATAAATAGATGTAGGTTGAGTTGAGGTTGAAAATTCAAGTACTCTTTTTTTGTTTTTGAGTAGCCCCCAGCAGCATGCGTTCAATTGTTTTAAGGTTCTTTTGAGGGGAATCAGTATAAATATCACTGTACATTTGTTTACTTGAGTATTTATATTTATAAATTAGTTATAGTGGATGCGAAATGAATGTGGATGGAAGTTGGAATCCGAAAGTAGTCTATAGTCCATAGCCCTGCCTGAATAGACTTTCAGTCACCCTTGCATTATTTTCGAAGCAATCCTGAATGGAATTATTGAATTCGCTAAGTTTAAAATGTATATTATCTTCCGTAGTAATTATAGATATCACGAGTTCAAGTTCTACATGCATAACTTGAGAGAAAGACAAAATGTATGAATGAACAGTTTCCTCGTTTTTTCTATCCCGGCTTACCCCTCACCTTTTACACGTCATAGAATACTGAGCGTTGGAGCTCGGACTACCGTTCCAGCTCATTTGGCCCAGGTGGTCAGGTATGATTAATCAAATTGGCTTAAATAAACTTGACATACACGTGTCTTTCCCTTATCATAATGTATCATTCATCATCATGCTGAATATTACCATGACGGCATTCGTGATGACACAAAATTTTAATGGACCCCTCTATTCCATCTTTTCCATCCTACCTCATTGGACTGAATACGAGATTCTCAGTAGCCGAGAAAAGATGAGCGATAATATTATGTGGTTCTCCTTAGGACGAGTTACCGAGAACTAATGAGTTGTTGGCATGCCACACATGATATCAAATTAACTTGTGCATTGTCTAAATTAGGATCATGTTATGCCTTGTTCAACTAACAGGAATGAATAAATTATTTTAGACAATAATGGAATGAAGAGGAGTTCTTCTGTAGTGAAGTGATCGGGTTAAATGTTAAAGGCATCTTCTTGCAAACAAATCCTTGCATTTAATATTCTGTATTCTAGCATCGTGAATCTCTAGAACTATATTCCTCTTCTGTTGGAAGTCACCACTCTTAATGAGCAAGCAACCTCCAACCCCATATGTCTCCATTGGAGGAATGCTTTCCTGTGAAAAGCATTGTAAATGTTGAGTGAATGACTTTCTTTCAAGTATAGTTCCTCATTAACTGTTCTTTGGAAATGAATGTATTGCAACAAAATGCATGCAGATATAAAAACAAACTAATGTGACTTTTTTAGTATGTTACGTTACAGTATTTTTTTCTCTTCTTTCCGGTTTTAATTCCCCCATGAATTTTGAATTATATTCATTTTTAGCCCCCCTTGTACTGCCAAACAAACTTAATGATATTTAGACTCCTATTTGAGATTGATCTTTTTGGCAAAAGTACACATACACAATATGAATTTAAGTATATTATATTAAGAAAGAGGAAAGAACTGCGTGAGTTTTTCATGAAATTACAACATGTGCTTTTTCTTTTTATTGTTACAAGGTATTGTCGAGGGACTCGGTGACAGTGTCTGTAGACGCCATCGCATACTACAGGGTTTCAAACCCAATAATGGCAACAAATAATGTAGAAGATTACAGGCAAGCTGTTAGAGTGCATTGGGAGCCGTATCGCGTCAATGCGCGCTGAAATTAAAGTGCTATCAAATGTAGTATGACTGGTTTTTTGTAAGGTGTTTGTATTCATAAGTTCTTCATGAAACTGAATTTTCAACCTTTCCCTAGCAAGCGCAAGAGCGAAGAAAATACATTTTTTTAAACAATAGCGCAATTTTCATCATAGTAGTGCGTTAGCAGAGGGCAAGCTATGGATTGGCAAATAAGCTGACAAATGCTCTTATGGAGAACTTATTAAGATGCACAACACCAGCAATTTACATAATTGAGAAAAAAAATTATACATGGGTTCAGCGCGCTAACGCAATACGACCATTATGCGTCAATACTTTCTTGAAAAATATCCGTACTCTTTCGCTGCCATTTACGCTCATTTTGCGCGCATAAAATAACAAATCATGTCATTCATAATGTTGAAAATTTTTCATACTAACGCTCAATGTTACGAGCCCTTTATTTTATACCATTCGTTTTTAATCTTGGAGCTAACATAGAGTGTCCCTCAGAGTGGTATTATTCTACCTTATGTCATTTCCGGTTTGTAGGTGGTACATTCGAAGGTAAAGAAAGTAGATTTGAAATTGATTATGTATTTTATTTGAATACTGAATTGGAAGTAATTATTCAAGTTGGCTTTCATGTATGGAACTGAGTTTTTATTTGTATAATGTAATGATGACGAGATACATATATTGTTTTGGTTGATTTTAACAGTGAGTAAAATCAAACCAAATTACTTAGATAAATTTTACAAGACCAATGTATTTTGGAAAGCAATAGTTTGAATGAATGGCTATCTTTGAAGTATGATTTTCCAGTGTTAGCCCTTAGTGATTTAAAGGAAAATGAGATTTCTGTGAGAAAGTGCATGCATGCCAAATGTTTGCTTCCAGTTGTGAGTACGATTTTAAAATTTCATGTTATCAGTGAACTTTGATTATATTTGATTTGTGGGTTCTTCCAGAGCAATCAAACTTATTTAAGTTAGGCCTTCGCTGAGGAGTGATAAAATTCTATGAAAAAAAATAAGTGAGAATGAGAAACTGTACAAGAATATATTTTTCATTTAATTACTACAAAATGCCTTTTCTTTCTCTTGTTACAAGGTGTTATCGAGGGACTCGGTGACAGTATCTGGTACATTCCCATTTTTTATTCATATCAATTTAATTGATTATTGCATACTAAAAAAGTATTTGTTTGATTTCTAGTCGACGCGATTGCATACTATAGGGTCTGTAACCCGATCATGAGCGTCAACAACGTTGAAGATTGCAGGTTTACCCCTCTCAAGAGCGCTTAAATGCGCTGGCGTATTGCGCTACGGCACTATGAACTTATAAAGACAAAAAGCTTTTCTTAGAGGAAATGTTCCATTGTCTTATGCAGAAAACTTCATATCAACGTAAATCCGATGAAGCTTGTGCGACTTGTGGACTAGTCTTGGATTCCCGTTTCAAGTCGGGGATGATTTTTGTACCATTTTTTCAAGATGTGCTACACACATGAAAATTAGATAGTTTCCTATCAAAATAAATATTGTAGTCCATATAAGTTCAGCGCGCTGTAGCGATACGACCACACAGCATTCTATGTTTCTTAAATGTCTTTACTCTTTCGCTGCCATTTACGCTCCTTTTACGCGCATAAAATAACATTATTCATTCATAATCTTCTCTTGAATAAAAAAATTATACTAACGCTCAATGTTACGAGCCATTCCTTTTTAAGCGTTTCGTTAATCTTGGAACTAACCCAGAGCCTCTCTTCGAAAGTAGCATTGCAACATTAAAAAGTATTTTCTGGTTCGTAGGTGGTAATGTCAAAGGTGAATGAGAATTCAAATAAGTGAAAACAAAGTCATCCTTTTATTCGGAAATAGGGCATCATTTCCAAATCAGGGAAATCAGATTATTTACTATCAGATAAGCAAAAATCATCACGTAGGTACTTTTTGTTCAGTTCAGACTTGAACGAGCGAGGGCTGAACCAGTCGTGAGGTATGGTCGAACTAAGAATTGTGCGAAGAAAGTAATAGCTCATCTCATGACTAGGAAATGTAAAATTCAGGATGGATGAAAAATTGGTGAAACAGTGAAACACTTAAGTAATGTCCGAGAAGACTACTTGTGAAAGCTGTCCATTATGTATTTACTAAGCACACGTCAATATCGCAATTAACTATTTCCCCACGGCCACATCACTATTGAGGTTACAAATGAGTAATTATAAAACCCTATACGGATATTTGTATATTATATGAAGTCCTCTGAACCATTTAATAGGTTAGATAAATAGGTATTCAGCTTCGAATGTGTAGCCCAGCACCAATTTCCTTTAATTTAGGCGTTGAACCAAATATTTCAAAACATTGAAAGGGCATAGAGCAGATAAGAAAATTATTTATGCAGTCTACATCTAGAAATGTTGACAGTACGCTCATTTATTAATTTAGAGGAAAAAATCAATCATTCTCCATTTATATATACAGCATAAGGTGTAGAAATAAATAATGTAAATTGTAAATTTCCTGAGGTCACTGTGTCATGGTCAGATAGTCCGCCTCTTTCTCTGAAAAACAAGGACATATACTTTATTTAGAAAATGTGAATTGGACACTGAGTGTGAATATTGATTTGTTGTGGAATAAGTCAAGTTGGGAAATTCCGTTTTAAGAAATTAGCTTAGCCCTTTAAAAATAGTTTTATTTATGAATCTTTGTCGTCTGAAACCTTTTCAAATTACGGTTAAAATCCTACCTTCCCGTCTCATTCTCGTAACTTATAGCATAATATATTTCTAGCGCCTCTTTTAAAATTTATATTTGCCTTTCGCCCAAAATTCTAGTCATAAAATATTCACTAAATCTCTCATGAAATTATTCTCTCATTTTTTGACTAAATCATGTAGCGTGAAACGAAAAATACCATTATCATAAATAATATTAGGAGCAAACACAAAAGTATGTATATGAAATATGAAACAAAGAATCAAATGGTTTCATCGCAAGAACAAATCCAATAAATAATGCGTGCCTGTGAGTTATCAAAAACCTAAGCCAATAATCAATACATTTTCATAAGCACTGGTACCTCTGACGGTCTTTACTTAAACTTCGTAAACTACTACAGTACATGCATAAACGATAAATTGTCCTGTGTATTTTTTGAAGTGTCGTGTGCATTTGTTTCGCGAGATAAAAGATTTTTTCATCATGCAGATATAATGAACCGTCAGGAGTTTGTCTGACACAGTGGTAGTACTTATTATAATGTCTAGATAAATTATAGTCTCTGTAGCAGGTAGCGTAGACAGTAAAACGCAAACCAGAAATGCACCTTTGCCACCTTGTCTAGTCATTGTCACCGTATTTTACGTAAGTAAAAGTAATGAGTTTTTTACGTAGTGGAAAATAAGAACTGGTAAATTTTTTAAATTTTTTGTAGTTACTCGTATCGTATTTTTTAATACTTATATGCGTAAATACTATTACTATAATACAAGTGTCACCCTCCATGAAAGACAAAAATGACTGAGGGGATGTAATTTAATTTTGATGTTATGCGTGCCGTTATGCAAAATACGTAGTCGTGCCACCTATCGTATTTCAAATTACACTTCTCTCCTAGTACAAATGGTGAGTGTAATGATTTCTAAAGTACTGCTGAGCTTTATGCATTGCACGATCATCTCTTTGGATAAATGTGTTCAATGCAAATCAATCATCATTTTTTATACAAACTCATATAACAAAAACGAAATTAACGCAATTAATACAAAAAAGTCTATGAATATTTACGACTACCTCTATGTATGTACCTAACGATCGACAAAGGTCCTTGTGCCTGATGCCTTAGTCCCTTCCTGTTTTCGTTCATGTGTTCTCTTGATCAGAATTCTTTTCAAATGATATACCTACTCTTTAAATTTCCAAAGGACGCATTTGGATTTTGGTTGCGTATAAGTTTGAAAGCCCCCAGACCACTTTAAATTATTACTATCTGCGTTCTAACTGCGGCGCAATTATTATTTTACATACATATCGTACGTTGTATGTATCCATCAACGTAACATTTACTTTTCATCATGAATGACTTTTTTCATGCAAAAATGTAAGCATGTTTTCTAAAGGGATTTTCCATAGTACATACATCAAATCAAAATCATTTTTAAAAAGGAGTTTTTAGAACGATTTTTTAAAACCAAGCATATAAAAGTAAAAATCAGTTTTTTCAGTGCGAGTTTTGTACTTTTTGAAACATGGAAAGACTTCATCTTGTTCCTGTAACTAGTTTGAGCTTACAACTTTTCTTTATTCATTTTTCATTAACGGAAGTAGATGTTGAATTGTATGACGAAATTTCCTCCCATCTCCCACCCGTTTATGAAAGAGGAAAGAGATGGATAAACTTACTTTGAAGTTTACTCTTTGGTGATGAGAAAATGATGTGACCTATAAAGTTCTGATTCGGAGGAAACGTGTGTCATGCAAAGAAGGTTCAATAGCAACTAAACTTCCTGTTTCCTTTTTGATGTTGCTTCAAGTCGAACACATGAGCGAATACCCTGAAATCGCTTTCTCGTGACAACAATAACCATGTGTACCTTATTTCCCCCGGTATTTCTTTCCCTATTGCCATATTTTAAATGTACAATAAAAGTTGAAGGAAAACCATGTATCCATCCGACGTGGGTATACTTTGCGTGTACCCCCAGAAACTCCACGAATTTAATTTCTTTGCCAGACTCTTATTTTGTTTGTTTGTTTCCGCCAGATACTAACCCACGACAGTGTCACTGTAGCAGGTCAGTTTTCCTTTTTTATTTTTCCTATTAATATCGAATAAAATTCTTTGTGACTTACTAAAAAAATATTTTTCCTTTGATTTCTAGTCGATGCGGTCGTATACTACAGGTATTTTCCCTCAATCCCTTAAAACGACTTTTCTTGAATTCGAAACTTTTTTAACGTTAATTAACATTCTATCTATTACAGAGTTTACAACCCGACAGGTACGCAGTCTTTTGCGCTTAAAATATAAGCCGTTATTTGCATAAAAATCCATTTACTAGAGTTTCAATCAAAAATTTGTTTCTTTTTAATTACAGTGGCTGTCAGTAATGTTGTTGATTACAGGTTCCCAGACATAATTCTATAATAAACAATTTTGAAAAATAAGTAGTCCTACTTCTAATAATAAACAACTGTAAATGTACCAACATATGCGCTGAATGTGTCTTTGTTGCTCAACTAGTTGTGTTACTTGCTGTCTCTCGCTCATCATTATATGTAATCACTTGTCCGTATCCCATTTCCATTCAATCGACAGAAATGTCAGTTCCCCTAGAATTAAGTCACCAGAGAGCGTAAATCAAGTAAATATTAATATGAACGTCACATTCAAGAATGTATCATTCCGACTCATGTCTTGGATTCCTAGGGACTAAATATATTTCCGATTCATTCCCGTTGCTTGCTTGAGATATGGCTTTAGCTTCACGTGTTCTTTGAAATGCATTTTGAATTGGAGTAACTAACATTTTTGATATGATGAATTTTAAAAGTACATTTTTCATACTGCTGTATAACGTTACAAGATTTTTTTGGATTCGAGTTTGCCAACGCTTTCCTTAAAATGTAAAGCATTGCAGATTTGGCAAAATTAATATTTTCCCAATTACCCAACTGTCATTGGCTTGCCCAACTAGCATGAATATCTCTAAAACACAGTCAGTTTTTTTTAAATAAAAAAACACTGAAGATATCAGTGAGCTTGTCTCAAATTTTCCCAAAAATCTTTTTGTCATTTGTAAAGGGAAAAAGAAAACAAATTAAAATATATGGACAATAATAGATATCATGCCTCGGCGCAACTATGAAATGTTACGTTTTTTACTTTTTCTGAATTGAATTGTGGAAAGCAAGAAAATCTGCAACCGTTACATTAGAGTAAAAGCCTGTTTGAAAAAAATAACGCCCTATTCACTTACAATTAAAATGTAATGTTCTCTGCTTCGCTTTTTTACGATTGTGAAATGTTGCATAATATGTGTATGTTGTAGCTTTGCTTTCACGCTTTCGCTTGGCTTGTCACCGTACAACAGCATTTTTGACATTCATTGATTATACGTGTTGCGAATACTAATAGAGATATGTTATTTCTGGTGACTTCAAAAACAACTCTATTCCTCTAGCTTTCTCCTTTATCTGATGCGTCATGAAGTTGTTTTGCGCACCAAGAAAAAAATCTACGCTCTTCTAAACAGAATTAGACCCCTTCAGTAGTAGAATTTATACTTTGCCGCATATGAATACCTACGTATTTGCCTCGCAGCGGATGACGCTGCTGGTACAAATTGTTTACCCTTATCATGTCATCGACCTACATACAAGTACACACCATAGTATCAGTAAGGGTTTCTGCATTTTGAATGCTATTTGCATTTTGTATAGTTTCATGGCTTTCGATGGCTGATACAATTTTGGAACAGTTATTTATGCGGAAACAGTGGATATGTATGCATTCGGATCTATCAAATCTAATAAATTTTGTTGCATTCATATTATTCATGTATAAATACGTTTTACCCCCTTTAGAAACTACACTAACAACATGAAATAAAATGTACCTTCGTTTTGTTCCTAAATAAAATGGCATTTGATATATATGACCCCTTCAGATTTTTTATACCAAATTGTAATTCTTTCTCTGACCTCTTCTCATTTTACAGCAAGGACGTTCGACTCCCAGTGCAGCTTCAAAGAGCGATGGCTGCCGAAGCTGAGGCTGCTCGAGAGGCTCGTGCTAAAGTTATTGCTGCTGAGGGTGAGATGAAGGCATCTCGCGCTTTGAAGGAGGCTAGCGATGTTATGATTGAATCACCAGCAGGTAAATAGGATAACTCGTATATCTGTACATCAATCAACAATAGATTCAAAAGCCCTGGCACACTTTTTTTTTAGTTTGTGTTCACACTACAGAAATAAATTCCCCACAGGGGTTTATTGTTTCCATTACATTGGGATTTTCGTTCATGTACTGAATTGAATCTGAGGACAAGAACATGGAAAAGTATGTAACGTAGAGTGATAATGTGATAGAACAAACATAGAGTTTTTACTTCTATCCAAGTCAATGGGTTTGATTGCATGTCTCATGAAACTTGATTTCGAAAGATAAAGACAATTTATTTTTCTTCGAACTCATTTCCCCAGGGGCTTCTTCTTTTAAACCAATAAAGTGTTGGGTTCCTCCAGAACACACGTATTTTGTCATCCAAGGAATTGCATATAAAATACATAAGGAAATAAATAAGAAATGTACTGCTACCAGTATTTTTCTGATTTATAATAATCTCAATTCTAGCTCTTCAACTGAGGTATCTCCAAACGTTGAATACTATCTCAGCGGAAAAGAATTCTACCATCATCTTTCCGATTCCAATCGATATTCTTGCACCATTCCTTGGAGGACATAGTCACCATGCGTAAGATTATATTCAAGGGAAAATGTTCTGTTCTCTGTCATTGTTATTATTATTTTATTTTATTATTTTATTAGACTTATATATATTGTACAGGGTTATGATTATTAAATATTTTTTGTTTGTGTTTACAGGAAAAATACTTAGAGGAGAAAGCGCTGCAATTGTACAACTTCTTTTGAGTCGCATCAACGAAAACTTCAGATACAAGTTTTATGGCTATAGTTCAGCCATCTTAAATTTACACACGAAAAAGATGCTTTGTGCTCAATTCCTTTCGCTTCAACAGAAACGAAGAAAAGGGAGAAAGCACCGCAAGCATCATCGTCATCATATATTCTCGTCATCGCGTTATTTACAATTTTAAATATTTCAATACAAAAGCTCCTTTTGTGACTTTCTATATTATAGTTAAAAGTATAATTTTCAACTTATTCATAGTGCACTCTACACATTCAATGTATCCAATAGTGCGTATTGGACAGGTTAAATTTTGAAAAAAACTGTGTGTTAAATACATTTTACAATAAGACTTTTAGAATGGCATGGGTGGATTTAGGAGTAAATGTTTACTTTCAATTTCAAGTAAGTATGTTTAGTGTCAAATTCTTTCTTGACTCATCCCGAATTGTGATATTGAAGCAACACTCCTTTCACGACATACATACATACATGCTGCGTTTCAGTTCTATTTGCATATAAAGCTCGATTAAGATTTTTTTCTGTCAATTGAATGGGTGAATACAGTTTGATAAAATAAATTTCTTTAAAATTTGACTTGTGGGGATGATGTGAAGTGAAAGTAGTTGCTGAAACCTTATGTGTTTACACCCTTCAAATCTACTTCAATTTCTTTAATTCGTTATGTTTACGAAATTAGACGCACAGAGGATAAGCCAGAATGTACAATTTAATGAAAAGGTTTTCGACAAAATATCTTACTAACAAATATATTGGAGAAAAAGGTGCTGTGCAGACTTTAAACAAACTAGTAATACGGAATTAATTACAATTCGATGTAACATTAACTGTATAGAATAAGTTTTGATCTAAAGTTTTTATCAAATTGAAATGATGCGTTCATAGTTCATAGCATCACGTATCTGTATTTCAAACAAACTAAATTCGCATTTAATAGTATTTATACCTATAAGGCTTGTGAAAAGCTTATTTGCAAACGCTTTTAGCAGTTTGGCAAAATATATATAGTGGTTATAACTATTAAAAGCACATGAAATTCAAAAATTGATTACTTTTGTTATTTATATTATTTGTGTACTTCCTCTTTGTTTATATCATCTCAATACTTCCTTACATTCTTGTACAATGAAGATCCTTATACCGAGAATTTTATCTCCAGCAAAAGCGGACACAGTTCTAAAAGGTATTCAGGTTTAAAATAGAAAAAATGCACCTTTGCGAACCCTATAAAATTTTTATTTCAGCATTAGTTTGCTACACACATAATATGCAGAAAATGACACTTCACTCTCTTGTTTACAATTAAAAACACTCAAGCTATTTAATAACGCATAATATTAAACGACAGTACTCTAAAAGTCATATACCTAGTTATTGTGAATTTTAAATGTTTCTTTAAATTCGATAAGAATCAGGAGTCTTATTCTTGTTCGTGTCACTGATATGCTCAAAAACATTCGTTTGTACGTATATACACACTTTCTATCACACAAAAAATGAATTTCAATCTTGTGAGATAAGAACATAAATGTATGGATATGCTGGGGCTGCATGTAGCATCCCGTGTCGTATAATATGTATAGGATACTATATAAAATTAATTGCATTGTGATTAATATTAACTTAGCATTTACATGCTTTCATTTACAAAAGTCATACACCTTATGAATCTATGTAGCCTTATAATTAATGTCCTTTTAATTTCGGAAGATTTATGTACAAAGTAAAATTGTTTATAATTAAAAAATTATAATAATGTAGGTGATCAATGTGCAAACGATCGATCATGTTGCTGCTTTGTTGCGCAAGAATGAAATACGTGCATTTCACATTGACTGTGAATATTGTTAGGCGCACATCTATATACCTAGTCAGTTAACAGAGGCGTCACAAAGGAAAATGGTCGATTATGGCCAGTGTGAATTGTTTCGAACAATCCAAGGTAAAATGTATGCCAAAAATTATGTTTGAACAGCTTGAAATAAGGGAAGTTATTGTTATGTTCCTTGTTAGCAAAGAATGCATTTCATTTCATGTTTCATTCATGCGAAGTGGCGAAGACGAATATGCAGTCTCAATCGGAGGAGTGTATCCTAAAAGGTGGTTAAACACATGTATTGCCAATGCCAATCAGTCAATTACAAATCACTCCACAATTGCTGCCGCTTAGAGTAAGTAGGAGTAAATCGGGTTAATTATAGATATTTTTCATATGATGTACTTTCATAGTTTTCTGCTGCCTCTATTCGTGATGCAAGTCCTTAGTTTTTAAGTTGAACCCGCTGTCAAATTAAAACTTATTTCAAGATTATGAATGAATTTGTAAATTCTTGCTGTATTTCTATTGAATAAATGAGTGTCTATTCCCATATAAATAAAATAAAAATTGAGCTGGTTCATGTTTTCTATTAAATTGCATCAGTTCCAAATTCCACGATACGATGCGATGGTTGTGCCCAAGATTACATAGATGGTCATGGTCATGAATGAATGATGAAGTAAAATCAATTAATGCTTAAATAATGCATAGAACGCCAACATTAGTCCATTTCAACAAATAACGCTGTATCGTTTATTCATTATCTTCCTCTTCTTCATCAGCCTCATTGCCAATCTGGAAATATCTCAATTCATAAACATCGCGACCAGTTGCAATGACTCGGAGGGTGTCTCTCAGTAAATTCTTCTTCAAATACTTTTTGGTCAAGTATTTAAGATACCTAAAATACAGCAGAAGAAACTAAATTAAAACAGGGTCCAATCTAATTCAAATTATTTGTGATTGTAAATTCGAAATATTTTACCTTTTCGAAAAAGGAATGCTAGAATTCACAATGACCTTCGAGTTTTTATCTCCCCTCTCAATATTCACGGAGCCTCCGAAATTGCTAGTCTTTCCATTGACTTTGATTCTCTCCCTCAAAAACTTTTCCTAGATTAGAGAAATGGACGAAAAACACTCACATTACTAATGTCAGAGTTAGGGAAGATAACCCTAATCTTTAAGCGACACATTCATGTGAGCGAAGCTGAAACCGGGGGTAGTGAAAATCCACCACAATTTCATTCGACCATCGCTCGGAACAACTTCGCTTCAATTCTTATCATCCTCCACACTGATCAATCACGAAATCAGAGCAAAACATGACATTACATATGCCCAAAACTCCTAATATTTCTCGACTAAAACTTCCAGTCACAAAATTTTTTTGAACTTACAAAATCCACACAATTGAAAAGTTGATCTTCGGAGGGAAGTGTGCAATCGATAACGAAGCGTTGAGAGATCTTCTTCTTCTTTCCTCCACCAACGGCATTCTTCCCCTTCAGCACAGTAGCCTTCTTCTTGGTTGCTGCAGTTCCTGCCGGCTTAGCAGCTTTCTTTTTAGGAGCTTTTGCTGCTGCTGGTGCCGCCGCCGCTGGAGCTGCGGGAGCAGGGGCCTTTGCAGGTTCCGCTGCTGGCTTCTTAGGAGCAGGAGCACTAGGTTGAGCCTGAGGTTTAGGAACAGCTGGTGCCTTTGCCTTGGTAGATTTTGCTGGAGGTGGTGCAGCAGCAGCTGGAGGCTTATTTTCCTTCTTGGGCGCTGATGCCGCTGAAGGCTTGCTTTCCTTCTTCGCAACACTTGG
>JAHZNI010003566.1:0-12406 GCA_027744415.1 Seira ritae | reverse complement strand
AGCTGTAAAGAAAATAATTAATTTAGCTGAACTGGTGGCTAGTGGTAGTAATTGATACTGTGAGACAATTTCTTTTAAAGACTTTGAGATAACCCGAAGGGTTCCATTTCTTGGGTGGTATTGGGAATGACCTGCAAGATTTAAAATATTTTGTTATTATATTAGATACCAAATTGCCGATTTTATTCTTTCCGAGACAAGGCATGTTGTCGTATTATTATGGATATTATTACCTCCCAAGTAGCTGGAGAAAACAGTCTTACACTGAAAGTATCACGGGTAGGAAGAGGAAAGCGCTCGTCTTTTTGCTCTTCAATAAATTCCTAAAACGAAGAAATTGATTGTATCATAGCTAATCAAAACATAACATTCTAAGCAGGCCGTTCTTACCTTCTCATCTCCAGCAACTCGACAAATCTTCGAGGAAAACTCAGTGGTGCTTAAAGCAACAACATAAGTTTTAGATTCGATATGGTACACAACGAAGTGGGGAGTGCAACGGAGTGGAACTTTCCTTAAGGGCCACGGCGCGTCGTAAGATACGTGCTTCGGCAGCATGCAGATTCTGAAGTCATAATCCGCATTACAGTAGATAAATCCTCCTTGTGGACAATTAGGATTGTTGAATGGAGCAAATGTCAAAATTTTTGAATCAATTCCCATCGGATGTAGCCGAAGCTGACCAGTGGTCGTCATGAAACACCAATGGGGATATGAGCCACAAATGAACACCTAGAAGAAAAGCACCTATTTTATAAAGAAAGCAAAAAGAAAACCAGTCAAGTTTGATAAGGAAAAAACTTGACAACTTACCCCAGGGTAGCCACCAAGCAAAGGAAAGTGACGAAAATGTCTGCGAATTGTGGAATGGAATGCAGGCTCTTGGGGCGTCTTTGCCTTAGGTCTGTATGAATATGAACACACATAAATAAATATCAAACATTCTTTACTGACAAACGAAAAAACTGTTGGACTCAACATTTTAGGTGATTTAACTTACGCATTTCTTTCTCTTAGAATGAGATTGTGCCTGATTTTTGCAAATCTTAGTTTTAGAATGTCAGCATAAGAATCTTCATAATACGGATAAGCTTCATACAATGACATGTCTTCGCCAAATCTTGCAAACAATATTGGTCGTCGATTTAAATGGCCTAATCCCACAAGTAGGAGTTCGTTAGCCTTAGGAAGTACTTCGGACTCGTCCACTCTGAACATCACAATGAAAACAGGAATTTTGAAATTCAAACAAACTGAAGTTTAATTCTTTTAACTATAACATGAGGGATTTGCTTTGACGCACTCACGGAAGCTTTTGCGTTGAATGACCCAAAGTTCTAGGGGTTAGAGCAAAATCAATAACTTGCAGCCTCAGATGAAGATCAGGCAAGGTTAAAACTTCCAATGATCCCGATTCATGCGCGATAAGCAACCAGTACGTGGGCGTTATACTTTGCTGTCGATATCTGTTTCGCCTCCACCATCGTGCAGTACTTGCCGCTTGTTGACGTTTAAAGTTGGTGTCGGCTGCATCTGGATTTCCATACAATAATTCTTCCTCGTCCCTCATTTCCCTATTAGTAGATATTCAAAAAATTCAATTAACTATATCACAGAACCAAAAGTAATGTAGTTGAATCATGATCATCACAAAACATTCTACTGACGAACTTTTTAATCCTTGCCAGTTTTACAATCTGCTCTTCTGGAGAATCATCAGAAGGCGCTTCCGTGGTAAACAAACCACTAACATCGCAGTAGCAAGTTAAAGCTGTAACTTTAGATTTCTAAAATAAACACCAAAACGTTCATTTTTAGCAGAGGAGTTATTTATGGTGCATGAATAAATAAAATAAGGTCAAGGTATCATGTTGATTGATTGACTACCTTGTGAAGTTGAGTCAACGAGGTAATTAATCGGTCCCCGACTAGAGTCAAGATCACAACTTGTCCCTCCTCGGTCAATATACCAACGTAAGGATCAGCAACAGAAACGAAGGTGATGTCCGAAGTTAAATCCAAATTCACCTTCTGAACTTCATTAATTCCCTGAAGTAACCTTGCTCCTTCTTTGTACACCTTTCGGATAACACCAACAATTAATAAACTATACAAAATACAACCACAATGATCTAAAGCTCATGCGCTAAAATTTTACCTGTACAATGAATTTCATGTTCCCAATATTAGCCACATGCACGGTAGTAGAGTCTGTTTTAAATCCACTCTCATGAAGCTGATTGATGTCTTCTCCAGTTTGAAGAACCTATGAAGAACAAAGTGGATTAAAAGTGAAGAATGAAATGAATAAATTATAACAATATCTCACTTATAATCTAATTTTTGCAAACCGTGTATTTTATGTTTTCATACCAGTGTCTTGTTTTCTTGCGCTACTAATATCAGTCCATGATTTGTACTGTCATCAGGAACATACAAGGTCCATAAATCCGCTAATCCAGGAATGAGGATTGTAGTAACGATTTGTGGCCTGATGGATCTTTGCAAGACACAAAGTGCTCCATTTTTCCCGTATCCACTGGTAGAAACTATTTCCAAATCTGGATCGTCCAAAGCAGAAAAATCTTCGGAGAGAAATGGCGGTTCACCGAGGCTAACACTACCACATGGACCAATGTTTAATATACTGTCACACACTTCAAACGCAAACACCGTGATTACAAAGTGCGTCTTTTTCTCGCTTCCGTAAACTTCAGCCTCTTCCATGTCCAAAGCTATTCGTGACTTTTTTACGCGGATTACTTCATCTTCGTCATCAAATTCTGTGATGTCCATGACTTCGTCTCCGTTTCGGTCTCCATTTAAGACCTCCGTTTGTTCTATGCTCTCTTTCACAGTCCCTTTCTCGCTTAATCTAAGTAGGAGAGAGTTGCCAAGTCGGGAACCGAGGAAAACATAGTCCTTGTCACAGATTAAAATCTACAAAATCAGAATACAAAATATTGAACTAGTCTTCTTTCTCTTTCTTTCTTTCGTTATGTTCGTAAATGTGTTTAAACTTATGTATTTACACAAGACGTAAGTACTGATGACGCCGCCTTATCAAAATGAAAACTCCGGACGCTGCACATAGCATCGCAAAGTAATGTCAACACGTACAATTCACCACCTTTCAGTGATAACAGCACTTTATCATGAGAGAGAAAATCTGCCTGACTGCTGTCAAGAGTCATGTTCACATTTTCCTGATCCCCTGAAATAAAACCGAAATAAATTGTTTCATAATCATTTTTGGATACAAGACGTGAAAATAAAACTGATACAAAATTGCTAATACGAACGTACTCATCGGGAAGTTCGTTGCTTTTCTAGCAATTGAGTTTAGTCCAATTGCGTAAGGAGGAACACTTTGATTGAGATAAATTAAACAGTTCTGGGTCATCACTAGAACTCCTTTAATGGGTTTTGGCACGGGTAAAACCTTATAACAATCATGGGGAAGGTTCGAAACAGTCCATATACAGGGGTGAACTTTTTGAGAGACATTCAAGGAGACAGCGACTAGTGCACAAGTGTCTTGTCGAGCAGTAACCCTCCTAGAAATAACAATTAAGGAGGTTAAGAATTGCATTAGTTTTTACGAAAAATTTTGAAGGTTGACTTCAAAAGTTGAACTTACCCAACATAAGTCCTAATCGGCTCATAGATGAACACCAAGGTAGGCTCATTATAACCGTGTAAAAACTTAAAGTCTATCACATTGTCGATTTTTTCATCCAAAGTCGTCAGGTCAATGGTGTACGATCGTAACTGAGGAATCCTATTTAAGCTGGCAATGTTCGGCTACAAAATTCAATCAAGCAATCATATTTTAATTTCAACATTTTCAACTCTTTAGTTTTTAGTATCTCTTATCCTTATCGTACCATGTGTTAGAGATAGTTACCTTGATATCGGAAGGCTCTGCAAAATGTTCATCGAATACTGCATCTCGTCTCATGAATGGAATGATAACTAATTGCTTCCCAAATATTAGGAGAGCTGCACACCGTCCTTCGGGGTCAATTCTTAGCATGCTTATGGGCTTATACAAACAACCACCCTAAAAGGTATCACAGGAACACTCAAGCACAAAAGATTCAAGATTTTGAGCTATTTGCAATTACTGCCAGCAACAATGACTTACATGAAGATCATCAGTTTCGAAATAATGCAAGGATATGGTTCTAAGATCATGCGTTTCTGGATCATATTCGACAATTGAAAGCTTCGCATCTTCAAAGCAGAACAACAAAGCGTCCCTAGCCAGACTCAAAGGCATACTTTCCATCGCCATCAAAATCCCTTGGAACCGGTACTCTCCCATGCACTCTAGCTTCATTTTTGGAGGTTTGGTCTCATCTATAACGATTGAAATTCAAAGTTTTTCTCACCATCTAATCATACTTATAAAGTCAATGCCAAAGACAGGACATCAGAATAAAATAGATAAAATAGTTTTTAAATCCTTCGTGTTACCTACCTTGAGTGGTGTCATAAATATCCGGCACAAACCGAAATACTCTGACGTAATTGGCCCCTGCAACTACAAGATTCTTTTCTCGGCGATCAAAGAAGTAGCAATAGGATACCATTTCCACCCCAGTAGGGGGAGATAGTTCCTTGCTGATCGAAAACATTTTCACAGCTCCTGATCGACCAGCAGCATCCAACTGTGTACCTAATATAACAACTGCAACAGTAAGTTTAATGTTTAATAAAAGTCTAGTTCAAGGTTTAAACAAAAATACCCAATTTATAGATCATATAAATTCCACTAACTTCAAGTTTTATTCTGGATTACACAACCACGTGAAACTTTTCCCAAAACAATCCTATCAACGTTGCATCCCAGTGTTCATCAAGGTCACAATTTGCAATAAAAAAGTACTCGTCGATCATTGATCGGTCCCAATAACATTTTTGTTTACCTTTCACACCCACACTCTAGACTGTCAAAATCGTCCTATTTGATGATGCCGAATTATAGCTATAAATTACTTGTCTTTCAGTACACAGCTAACTGTATTCCTATGTCTAGGTCAGATAACCAAGATATAAAATAGTAAAGCCGGTTAAATTGAAATTGACTCCAAAACTGGAATGACGAAGTGAGCAATGTAAGAATGAAATGAACGTGATTCACTGATTTTTTTAATAACTGCTCTAATTTTCAAATCACTATATGCCACATGTTCATGTCACAAGATGTCAAGGACGTTTTTGTGGAGGATAAAGGGGCCTGGAACAACAGATAGAGTGAAAAGAAAAGGTTTAGTAATGTTTACGTTTAGTCAAGATAATATACAAGCAACACAAGTCACAAGCACATCCAAAGAATCTAATGTCCAAATAGAACTTTTGGAAAAAAAACAACGCCGCATAAAATTCCCTCAATGGTGGAATAGTATCACGATGCCCCGAAGACAACTACGAAAGCACATCTGAACAAAGACCATCAGCATATTATGCAGCAGAATAATTCAGATGCTATGCATGCGCATTACTATCACAGGACTTCGTTTTGAAAGATAAGCTGTGATTGGTTTTAGATTTGCGAGAAATCCCTGTTTTACCTAAAGATAAGGATTGAACCCACTCACTATATGCAAGATTTTTCCGAAACTGCCGATCTCCTCCTTTCTTTGCTATGCTATCTGCTTCCAATTGTCAAAATAATATCGTTATGCTTCATGATGTGTCCAGTTTGCCAAATCTCCGTTCGATCATGCTTTAAATAATTCCGTGAAATATTATGCATTGTCCTAATTTTATGTAAGTGAGGCAATGGCAGTGAAAGTCATTACTTTATTAAAGTTGTTTTAGAAGTTACATAATATTGGTGATATTGATAACTGCTTAAAAATCTTCCAAAAAGTTTATGTACAAGCCACATAAATCCCTGAAGATTTTTATGCGTGCATAATATAGAGTTATTCAGGCAGTTTGTGAAATTATGTATGTACATTCTATAGTTTACAATAACTGTACAATTATTACTTCACAGTTGCCCTTATAATCATTGCATTGATTTGCATTGTTAGTCGCGCTTACAATTCTGCTAAGGTAAAAATTAAAGCTGCTTAAGTAGCAAACTGACTTATGTAAATCTAACTTAAAGTGTACATTAACATTCATTAACATCTTAATTCGACATCATCTTACATAATAATTATGTATGTTTTATTCCATTTAGAACAGTTTAAAAATTAGTTGTAGCATTGAATGCTTACGTATTTGAACAAACCTCTCAGATTCATGCGAAGAAGAAAGACTACATCAGCTCACTCGACTTATTTGTTATATCTCTTAGTAAATCTATCAAAAAATTAGAGAATAGACCAATTTAATTATCATTATAGGAAGTTCTTGAAAAAAAAATTGCCAAATTAGAATTAAACTCGAAACACTGTACAAAGCACAACTCAAAATGATCCGATAGGAAACTAATTATGTAAATTAGTAAATGCTTGAAATGCTAAATAGTAAATGGCAAAGTTACATAAAACAGATCGCAAAAAAGAAAGGAACTTTATCCACCAGTTAATGTTGTTTTCATTTTAATCTTGATCTTAAAGTATTCATTCTGATTCCCCTTTAAACAGCATCCTCAGCCTGTGCCTAAAGCAAAAAATTAAACCAATTCGAAAAGTCATCTTTAAAATTGTAATAAATAATGATTTGGAAAAATAAATGTAATTGGAAAAAGTGATTTTTGTATGTGCAACGTGCATTTTCGAATTTTCGTATTTAAGGGACCTCTTTTGTATCTCCTTTAGCACAAGGTTCGTATTCACAATCTCTGTCGGCATCGGTTTCAGCAGCTTTAGCCTGGAAAGTGTTTTTGTAAAGCAAGGCTGCTACAGCACCACCTACGATACAAATGAAATAAAGCCATACATGCAATAAATATGGCAATTAAGATGACAAGTTAAAATTATTGTCTGAAAAAATGCTTTCATTATTGCTAACCTGCACATGGTCCCATCCAGTAAAGCTAAACGTTGGATGTAATGGTATAGAAAAAAAACATGCAAAAAATCAAGAATTTTCAAAATTAGCTTTACATTTTTCATCGTACCCAATGTTCCTTCCAGATCTGAGTGATCACTGCTGGTCCAAAAGTTCTCGCACTGTTCATTGAACTTCCAGTGAAACGAATCTAAAGTGACATTTTGACAACAATAAAGTCTCCATTCCCAATTGAGTTTTTATGACATCATTTCATTTCAATCGTTTTGATTATTTTTCTTACAGCGGCTAAGTGGCATGCGGTGATGGACAAACCAATCGCTAATGGAGCCGATCCTTTAATATCATTTCTATTCTCATCGCAAACTCCAAAGACTGTCAACACCAAGACCATTGTGATGAAAAACTCAACACCAAAGGCTTGAGCCATTCCAAGCGATTCATTTGGAACGGTCATTCCCAAACTTCCTTGGATTTCGTCTGGAGTGACGGCCTATTTTGACACAAAATGCCATGAAAAAGTAATTTTAATTGCTGTCCTTTTCAGTTTTCAATCAGTCTCAATTCGACCCAATCAAGTGAACTATGCATTTTTTAACGATTTAATCGCAGCTATCATTGATATACTTTCAGAATAGCTGCTCCTGCCACAGCTCCAATGCATTGGAATATTATGTACAATGCAGTCTTAATGGGTTTCATCTTGCCGGCAACACACATCCCGACCGATACAGCAGGGTTGATGTGACAGCCTGTTTTAAATAAAACCATTCATATGTCATAATCATTATTGCAATTTCGATAGAATTATTATTTCTGAAAGAAGTTTACCAGAAATATGCCCGATTGCCTGTGCAATAGTCGCGACAGTTATTCCGAAAGCGAGAGAAATTTGTACCATGGACGGTGGATGATTCGGGTCCCATGTTAGGCAACTCCCTATCATTAAACAACTTGAACTAGTTAAGTATGGTCAATTAAATATAAAATTTTTTATTGATTATTGATATCATGACGCACCACAGCCGACAAACACCAAAATCATGGTGCCAATCAGCTCCGCAAACAACGCCTTCCAAATGGACCGGTCCTTCATGACTTCAGTTAATCCAGACATTTCACTGAAAGAAAATCCCATCTAAACAAAATTCGACAAAGGAGACAATTTTTTTAAAAGTAGAAAATCTTCTTAAAATTAACTAACTATTGACCTTTTCTAATTATCTCTACACATCCGCTTTAAATTAGCAACTTCAACACGTACGCACGCGGACAACACGAATTAGCGTCTCTGCGCTGTTAAGGATGATGCACTACGCTTTACGACGCCACACTATCACTGCATTGCAACTAGAAAATCCTATTCCATACTACTACATCTCGGCCTCGTGACGCATCAAACTTAAACTCATCATATCTCAGACTTGTGCTATGAGATCTTACCTGCCTGTATCACGGCCCGAAACCGAAACCTACAAAAAATGATCCACGAAGTCGCAATGCAACTGCCTAATGCTATAATTCCACTAAACGTAAAATCTCATAATCGCGTAATAAATTAACATATTTTCACCTTTTAGGCAATAACTATTCGGCAATGTTTAAAATATTTCACTGTGCCATCGCCCCACTAGCTAAAATTAGCGTACGAAATCATTACTTACACTATAGCTCGTCTTTGTTCAGCGCTCATTCATGCCATTTTACTCTGCATAGCCAATGCTTTACCCAAGCCGGAAAAGTATAGAATCACCCCCAACCATCCCTGTCTAATTCACTAACTAACTTGAGATGAGTTTGTTGGGTAAATAAATGCGTTCATCACCTTTGGAGCAATTAAAATGCTAATGACATGTCGTAAACACTGGCTTTAATCCTTTTACTTTGATAATTTTTTAGCTTTATGTTTCGACTCCCACAGTTCTAAAAAATTATGCTGTTCATCAGTGGTGAACTAATAATGTGACAATTATGCAAAGATGATGAGTTTTTTAGATGTGGAGAACGAGCTACTTGTACCGTGAAAATTCTCTGACAAAAAAATTCTCGCAACGAAGTATATCCTGCATGGATTGAAACGGAAGGTAAAAAAGACTAACTTTTTTGGTGGCATCTGGCATCAGCGTTGAATAATAATTAATTATCTCAATTCTTTCACTGAAGCACCAAACCTCATGGGTAAATATTCGTCTTCCAGAACCTTCAGACCATAAGTGAATATGGACACAGGAGCATCGAAGATGTTTTCTGTACCTAACTAATTCCCGAGCTAAACAATTCCTATTACTACGTTTAGATTTCGATGATAGATTTTTAACTTGCCTTTTCCGATTCTTAAATTACGAATCCAATGTTATATGGATTGAAAAGCTTTAAACTTTAATTTGTGAACTTGCAAACTCCAACCACCAGCATGCACACTTCCGATATCAAGTTCAACAAGTGTGTAACTTCAAGCGTTACTTCTCGTTCCGATTAAAATTATATTATCAAATGTGAAATCATAACTCGGTGCTTCTTGGTACTGAAGAGTCAACGACAGCATTTCACTTTCCGTCTCTGTTGCATCATCGCGAGATCCCTTTAACTCTGTATACTCTCAATGCATATTCATGAAAACGCCTTTCACGCAACCAAACAAAGACGATTTACTCCATTTAAGCATTGGAATCTCACAATAAGTTCATGATCAGTTCAATATCATCATATCATCAGCAGCATTTCATCGCACATCACACCAAAAATAACAGCAACAGGCAAACAAAATATTATTATGCTACTGTTGACCCAACTGCTGCACCAGTTCTATTCATCAGCAGACACAAATGGTTAATGAAAGAAAATGGCTACTTTTGGGCGGATATGTGTGCACCTTTATGAATATTATTGCCCCATAAATACATGCCTACACACAACACATTCCCTAAAAATTCATTTTTACTGACTGAGAAAACTAAAAGTTGTCACGCGAAAAATCAGCATATAGGAAATGTAAGTGGAGGTTCCAACTCCAACTGAATCAGTTCATTTGATACTTTAAGTTATATCATTACAATTTGATATGATCGTGTCCCCGACATTTTTGATTGTACTTAAATAGGACAGGGGGAAATGGTGACATATAAACACGCGATCTTTACCATTTTTAAGTTCAGTCATTTTTCATCATCCTCATCATTTCCATTTTTGAAAATCACAATTTATGCTTAAGTAACTCTATTAATACCATATTAATATCGGATGATGAACAATACAATATGCGTGCATGTACGTGTGTGTGTACTCATTTCATTGGAGCGTTGAAAATGCGTTCTTCTAATAAAGCTTTCATGAAATGAGCATGGTTTAGCTTGGCCCGCATGGCATAATATATTTGCATGGAATAACAAACGATTTTTCTTTTCTAAAAAGAGGATGACACAGAAGCCTAATACTTCATGCATTATTTATTGGGCAAATATTTGTTTTCTTTCAATTATTAATCCCTGTTTCAACAACATCTCTCTCGAAGTTTACCTTCGATTGATTTTTACGTCCTCAATAACTGAAGCTGTGCCATGTAGCATGTGGCTCGACGTGTGTTTTCCCACTCTTGAATCATCTCAAAATCATGTCTATTATCGAACGAACCAGGATTAAATTTCGCAAAAACATTTATGCACTCCTCTACTTCAATCAGCAGGAATTTCTCGTCGATGAGTCGAATTCAATTTAAATAAAGTGATAAAATAGTTTTGTCTGAAAATTATTGAACACATGTCAAAACTCAGCTTTAATTGACATTACATCTTGCCTCATCATTGTCATCGTCTACCTCTGCACACGAGCATTTGTGATTAGTGATTGCCGATGATGCGTCATCATCATTTTTCAATCAGAACATGTTTACTTACAGCAAAAAACAACAACGAATCAGTCAGTTACGTATTCACGCTGCGATAAGATAAATTCTCGCGAATCGACTTGCCCTTGTTGCTCTTCAGCATGAGCAAGAAAAAATTTTCTCAAGCGTATTTTGTTTTCATAAGAATTGACCAAAGGGCCAAGTTCTTCATTTTTTAAGGGAGATGAGATAATTATCATTATCTTGTTCTCTTTGACAAGTGCGCATACAATTCGAGTATTGACCATATTTGGCTATAACTTCGTCATCATCATCATCATTATTGCTTTTGACTTTGGGGCTTTTCGATGAGTCGGCTCAAGGAGCATAAAAATTCTGCTGAGAAAGAGAGATGAAAAAGGAAGATCACTCAAGGTTAAAATTAAGAAGAAAAATTTTCAAAGAAGACATATATGACACCTCAGCGATAGTATTTTGTTGTTTTCCTAGCCCTGGCGCAATTGGAAAGCTATAATTTGTTGGCTACATTGCATTGCCCCATTTTGATTTCATTTCTTTCTTGGAATGATACACATGCCCACGAGTGTAGTACAAATTGAAATGTTTTTCTCTTGCAATAGATAGGTGCGCACGGAATGATTTAATATATTTAATGAGGCTTTTTGTTCATACATCACCATTTCCATTCAAATAAGTAATAACAAGATTTCGTTACAAAAACCCTGCTTAGCATTGTAAATGATCTGTGCAAAGGAGATCTTAATTATGAAAAGGGGGAAGTGAATAGAAATGATGAAGAATTCTACTGATCTAATAAATAATGCGTAGGTGTGCTTTTCATGAGAAGAAGATGTGTAGCTGCGGTTTCACGTGTATGACACCTTTAAAAAACAATGCCGCCGGTAACAATCCCTCTTTTTGCGTCGACTACACAATACAATACAATGACAACGCTAAGCTTAGCATCTCCTTTTGGCTTTTAATTTTAATGCACAGACACGGAACACTCGTGAAGTTCATTATTATGAAGAGATTGTTGTTTTGTGCGTTTTTTCCCAATGGTCTATGTGTGTACGCAGAAAGAACCGTCCCAAAGCCAGAAAATGGGCGAATAGTTTCGGGCGACAAGAATATATTTGGAAACGTAAAATTTATTTAGTTATGCCTTATTGTAAAGAAGGTGTATCTAATTTGGGATTTCGCATGATGTTTTTCCGTGATTTTGCATTGGTTATTTTAATGAAATGGTACCTGCTACAGTACAGCTACAGACTTGATGTTTTGGAATGCTAAATGTGGCTACATATTATATTTCATTTATAGTAAAGCAATCAGGAAGCAGCCATGCATTCGGTTACAAGCCAAGCAGTTGTAAAACTTTAATTCTAAAATTCAGTTATTATTATCCCAATAAATGAAAAGCTGCTAATTTTTACAACTACTGTATGAAGGGGACGTTTCACGATGCACAACAAAATGAAATATTAAATGACGCAATGAAATCCTTCGTATGAGTGTTTTCAATAAGTTATTTACCTACTGGGACAACCGCTTTCCTGATTTGAACTTGAAGCTAGTAATTTCCTTTTT
>JAHZNI010003565.1:0-16967 GCA_027744415.1 Seira ritae | reverse complement strand
AAGACCAAGCTAGAAGGATTTTCACGCCAGAAGCTAAAATCCGAATACCTCTATTGTCCTGATTTTCTTCTGTACGTTTTCAAATCATTTTAACATGTTCTTGCTTAAAATTGACTTACGTAATTTTTATTTGTTCTTATTTTAATTTATTAGAGCCTAGGAACGTTATTCTTTTCACTTGCATTTGCAAAAAAAAAAAATGAAAAAGGATTTCGAAATATGTTTTAATGAAAATTAGATAAACTAATTAATTCGATATTACTTTAAAATGAAGCGAATTTGGCGTAAGTATTCATGGATTTCAGCGGGACTATGTTTTTTTTTGGTACGGCGTCGTTGTATAAATATTTTACTAATATTCAGCTTTTTAGACGGCACTTGAAACTGAGATGAACAATAATTGACAATTTTAGTTTCAAAGGTATTTGGTTTAGACTTCTTACTTCTGGATCGCAATATTCGCAATCAAATTTTGAATGAAACTTGAACTTCCAAGGCAATTGAGTTGAAGTGTTTGGGCTGTCATATATAATTAATTGTAATATAAGAAGCGTGACATATAGGGTAGATGCTAGATCTCCGAAAACAATACAAGTCCGCCGATTTTTCTTTGTGCAAGGCCCATCAATCTGCAGAATTGCGAAATGCCATGTATTCTATGGCAATAAACTAATTTTTATGTATTTACTTTGGACAATTACGCACAAATTGTTAAGTCCAGATCTTTACCTTATTGAACTGTTATTTTACTGTTGAGCATTTCATTTATGCTACGGAACATACATGTGGCTTTGCTACTTCATCACCGCTTCTTATATCAATTATATTTATTGAGCCTACCTAAAAGCAAGCACGAGCAGAGCAGAACGTGTTAAAATATTAGCATCAGCATGTAGTATAGTATTTTGGGAGATTGATATAATATGTCGTCATCATCCTCGGCGACGACAGCAGCAGCAGCAGCGTTTTCCTCTCTCACTCAATAATCCTTTGTTTATCGATTCCAGGATGAACAATTAATTTGCTCTTTTCCTTAAAAAAACTGTCATTTCTTATTCTTGGAACGGTAATAATGATTGGTGATGTGACATGTGATGATGAGTAATCCCAGTAATGATGCAATTTATGTACTACACCCAGTTTTCCGCCACATTTTTAACTCTTTTTGTTCATATGCAAATGAAGGAAGCTACGATGTCCTAGCCTAGTCTGAGCTGCTCCATGCAATGCAATTGAGATCTCCAAAAAAAGATCCTGGATCACGATCACGCGTCTCATCTCATCCTCATCTCCGCTTCTTCTTCTACAGGAAATGCATACGTATGCATAATATGCATATCAAACATGGATTGAAGCAGATCAAGTTTAGTCGTTAGATGCACGTTGCATGTGTGCCTTCTTGTTGCATGCGTAAATTGAATACGTTTTAAGTAAGGACCACTTACCACCACCACGACTAGTAGTATCCTGTGTAGTACAGAGGAATGTGATAAAAGGGAAGTTCGTGTATGTGTGTGGCGGCGTGTGGGTGCTTGGTTCGCTTGCAGTTGCAGTTACAATGTGCAACGCAAACGCAATGTTTTGATTTTTTTCACTAGAGCTATGTTGCCGGATCCAGATTTTGATTTATCATCCATCATCGTGCTTCTTGAAATTGCAACTAATTTATCCGTGTTTCGATAACTGACCTTTGCGGTTTGTTTTGTTTTGCACCAATACCAAATAATTATATTTATATGCTGAACGTTAAAGCTGTAGCTGTTACCGTCCATGTTTCGAGAATTCGGAATTTTCGGGAACCAATGCAGGAAGAAGACTGAGACATTTTGAACATGTGAAACTTCAATAATTAATTAGTTCATTTTCCTTGGACCCTTTTATTAATCTGTGGAGCTAACATCATTTCGTGACATTGGACTAGACAAACGAAGAGATTGGGATTGAGCGTTGAGGTAATTATAAAATAATTATAACCACTTCTTTATAGTTCATGTTGGGTTGATTTATTTTGTTTTTGTCGTGAAATTTAAAATGCTGTGCAATTGAAATAACGAAAGGGGAAAGCAGTGTAACCGAAAATTGTTGGTGGAAATGCATGACAATAATGAAATAATTGTTATTTTTTGATAGGAGGAAGAAGTATATATCTCTGCTGGAAAGGATAAAGACTCACTTGACTCGCGATGGGGCAACGGGAGACCGGTGCACCTGTTGCATTCTTCTTCTTCATCTTAATAAGCTTCACCTTGGTCCTGGATTTGCATCTCTTCATGCTGCTGGACGGGATTCCAAATGGCTCAAGACTTCCGTATTTTCGAAATTCCAGTACAAATCCCTGCACTAGCATATCCCCTTTCTGCACTCTCAGCACGAAGACTATGTTCCTGGGCTGGATGGACTTCTACGTGCACAAGCCCATCGCCACAATGCTCAATCGAATGTTTCACCTGAATAGGATGATGAGTGCTGATTTCGTCAGTGCTCTCCATGTGATCGCAGCGATATTTAGCTTCAAATTCCTCGCACACGAATCCCTAAGTGTTCGCCGACTGGGCTTCGCAATCTACGAGCTTGGAAACATGTTTGACTCGTTGGATGGAGTCATTGCCAAAGCGAATCAGAATCACGCTCAAGCAACAACAACAACCGTTAAATTAGAGACAACGACCACTACTACTACTACCACTACTGCTGCTTCAACGTCTGGAGGAGGACCCAACAGCATGGTGGGATACTTGGTCGATGGAATCTGTGACGGGATCGGAATTATCTTCCTCATGTCTGCTTGTGTAGTTTACCTGCAGCGCCACTTCCGTTCCTCCTCAAAGAAAAGCAACCTCGTCCCTTACACAGCGCTGACGACAGTCGTCACCAGTCCAGACTCCTGTGGATGCGACACAAGTTGTGTGAAGTGTTGCGGGGAGCGGAAGAAGGACAAAGTTGACGACGATGACTACAACTACAACTCTGAAGATGAATATTGTGCAGAGCCGTCCTCGTTGTCGTCCTCATCAGACCTTCCATTTTCATCTTACCATAAACAGCAGTTTTACTATTTGTTCGAGAAGGGCTTAAATGTTGCCAAAGTCATGATCAATAGTGCCATGAAATACACTTTAAGAACACTTCGTACGATCCGTGAGGGCTGTGCCGGAGGCCCGGGCTTCCCCGCTGTCCTTTGCGGCTTCCAAATGATCTTGGCCTCAACTTTCTGGAACAGGAGTATTCTATTCTTCGTGGATGTGTTGGAGCATCCTGAGAGTGTTGGATTACCGGCGGCGGTCGCCACTGAATCCATACATTCACCCTTCATGTGGCTGATCTTCTTCTGCTGGAGACTGTTCAATCCTTTAGCCATTGCAGAGTACGTCCTCCTCGCCATCTTCGTGGATCGTGTAAATGGTCTCCTGAAACTGTTTCAGTATTCTGGATTCTTGATCATAGGAGCTGTCGCAGCTATCTCTGAAGTTTATCGAGTCGAGCTTATTAGTAAAGCATTTTAAAGCAACTTGAAAATACTTTCATGCTCATGTGATCTGTATGTATGTATAATGTATTATACGAATTATTATGATGAACAATCAATATTGCCGAGTCACAATTTTTCCAAATGTTCGAACCAAAAAAATGCACTTTATTATTAATTGTTAACAGTCTAATAAAACAGAAAATAATGCATAGTAAAAATTGTATAAACTCAATTATAATAAGTGTAATAATTAATTATTATTAGTTAGTGACCACACAACCTCATTATTTTATAGTAAATGCATTCCTTAAACTTTTTTAAAGTCCTCAATCATTACTCATTACAGACTATTATTTTTTTTTGTCTAAATTTTCAGCAAGCTAGAGCTAGACATGATAATATTTACTTGACAATATGATCAATGAACTAATGTGATTTTAAAATCAAATAATATTGTTCTTTATTTTTTCCTAAAAAAATGCACTTTCCTAAAAAAAAGTTTTTCTGGTAATCATAATCATTCACACTCATTTTTAAAAAAGAACTATGTATTGTATGCATGTAATGTATTCAGATTACATGATTACCAAGGTCGAGTGGTACATATTTTCGCTAGAATGATTTTGTTTATTTTAGCGACGGTCACGAGAGTCAGATCTGGAGCGCCTTGGGCGTGGAGATCGGGTGCGGGAGCGAGATCGGCTCCTGGAAAACCGCCTACCCCTCATCGGTGACCGAGAACGACTAGAGAGGAATCATTTCAAATAAAGAAAACATACATTTTTACCAAGTTAAATTACAACTTACACGAGCATTCAAAACAGCTCAAAAAAAATTATAAAAAGGAAAGACGAATATAACGTTTATCCATGAAAAAATTACTTTAAAAATAAGTTTTTACTCAAGTTTAATATCTGTACTGAAGATTTCAAATAGATTGCATGTTTTCGTTCGGACGCCTTGACTGACGCGTCAAATAACCGGGTGGTGAGAGTACAGAGCTCAAGGAGTGGAGTAGTGAACGCCAACAACGGAGAGAAAAAGAAAGCAATTGAGTGAAAGTTCAATTGATGTTGAGCATGCAAATGCAATACAGGAACAAAAAGATCATGCCTTCAGTAAAGCACAATGTGAGAATAGAACTTTTAAAAACAGAATCCTTAACAGAATTGAAAATCATTCATTTCCGGCTTGTACTTTGAATAAAAAAATTTGAAATTAACGGACTGATGAAGTTTGAATATAAGCTTTCTTTTTCTCTGAGTTCGAAACCCTGATCGAGTCTCTGTGTGGATGGAGAGAAGACCTGCACACCTCAGCACGGTGGTGGTAGTAGTAGGTACGGTATCGGTAGGTGGAAAGAAAGAGACAGAGCGACAACAGAGTCTATGTCCTAAAGCGATGATTTGAATGCGGATGGATGGAAGGCTGTGTTTTCTACTCTCTGCCGAAGGATGGAAGTTGGTGAATGCAGAAGAGGTAGAGTGATTGAGTCATGATGAATGGCAGTAGTAGTTGGAGAGGATGTGACTGACTGACTGATCGACTGATGAATAATTAATTTTTGGGTGGCTCGCCAAACTCTATCGAAAAAATGTCGTCATCACTCTCTAATATTTTTAAGGGGTTGAGACTACGAGCGAGGCAAATTGAGTGCGTGAGCGAGGCGACTGACTTTTTTTCTAACATGATGATGAACGGAGACGAAGAAGATCACTTAATTTGCATACAAATATTCTCTTAAAGTTTTCGAGGGAGGATGTGACTGTGACGTGTGTAGGGTAGCCTTAAAGAAGGGTCGTAGCAGCAGAGATCTAAAATACCTCAACATAATTTTTTTCATTTAACTCTGTCTCCACTCTAAGCAAAGAGAGAGATAGAGAGAGGAAGTCTCATTCATTTTTTGCAAAACTCACCACACGATACGACAAACGACGTGTGAAGTAGATGGTGGTGGAGTAGTGGAGAGGTGGATGGAGGTGGCATGGCATGGCATGGCGCGCGCAGTGTGGCTGAGAGATAGACATAATTACTGTCTAATTGAGCGAGCAGTGAAGAAGATGGTGGTGGTGGTTTCAGCACCAACCGAACCCCAAAAATCAGAAAGAAATCTAAATCGGGGACTTTCTCATCGACTCGACTAAATTTGCAAACTCAAAAATAGATAAAAGTCTCTGTTCAGCCCAAACGGCCAAGTCTGCCCCGTCTCCCCCTGCAAAATGATTCATGGTTCTCATCAAAATGATCATCAAGCAGCGGGTGAGGAGACGAAGAGATGGCGGAGGAAGAAGAAGGAGGAGCAGCCACAGGAGGGGTCTCTCTGTGTTGTAGTAGAGTAGTAGTAGTAGCAGAAGTAGTAGTAAGGGACCGCATTATCGGAGAGAAGGTGCGAGGGATGATGTGCACATCATTGGATGATGACCAGATGTCTTTGATGGTGAAAACGCTAGTATATATAAAGCGACATAGTTCAACTTGCATGATCAATTTCAAACAAAAAAATATTTGCATTCATGATATGATTTCTATTCATCAACAACGCCTACAAAGACCCTGATTTGATTTCTATTCGCCATTTAGTTCACGAAATACATTTTTGCATTGCCGGTCCTTTTGATTGAAAAAAATCAAGTTTCTGCCAATTTCCCTAGATTGAAATTTATAAAAAGTTTCTGCCTTTTTCTGGGATTATCCTAAGCAATCTAATGTCTGAAAATTCGACTATTTTAGTCGAAAATGAATTTAAAAATAATCCGTTCCATTTTTTATGTGCTCTGCATACGACTTAATAAACTACAGAAATAGTAGATAACTTGGCAACGATCGCTTACTTTTGAAAGTATGTTAACTAAAAAATAGGGATAGGTAAAAAGTGAAAATAAAAAATTCCTTCAGAAATGAAAAATAGGTTACTGACTTGCTCATAACAAGATCTTTTTTGTCTTTGAAGTGAAAAATAAAAATTAACTGGAAATGATACGTGAGTGTGTGAGCTATCGTCTTCTTTAGTTCAGTCTTCGGAGAAAGAGTCAAATGAAATGAAACATACCTTCTGTAATGATTCCTGCGTGGTGGTCCACCACGGTTTCGGCTTCTTCCTGTGGACATTTCAGCCCGGATACGGACGCCGCACATGCGACTAAAATAAAATTCAAAATAAAATTTGTCATTAATTTAAGGGGAAATTGTAATAATACTCAAATGAGTCAAAATTAAAATATTCAAGTGCCATGAATATAACAATCCGTGCTCTGCAACTGCAATTGAAAAATAAGATTAGTTAAACTGTATATATTTTTAATTTAGCAATAAAATACAACAATTTTTACACATATTGTTTACATGCAAACTTACAAGTTTTCTGTCCTTCAAGTACAATATATTTATGTTTGGAAGAATAAGTATAAATGAAATACTGAGTCAATACTTCTTCAGTCAGAGTCTGCATGTAGGAAAAAAACAGAATAAAATCAATATTACCCATCAAAAATTCACTGGATAAATATTTTAAGCGATTGGATTGGCAATTTCCGATCAATTTTCAGGGACACATGCATATTACAAGGTAATCGAAATGAAATGAAAAGTTAATGATAATAATTCATCGGCTTATTATTATTATTATTAATTCAAGTCTTCAATTCTTTCGACGTGGCCGGAGGCCGACGCGACATAATTCACAACGACGCAATTTCAAGTAACAAACTATCTTAAGGTTACTTTTACATCAGAAGAATGAATGAAGTGAAAACATGAAATGTGTCTTGTTCGTTGACCCTGAATATTGATGGGGAAAATTGCATGACATAAAATTCCTACATAATATATTTTAAATTTAATATGATAATATTTACCTACCTCGAAAAATTATTTTATGTAATACTCCTTCGTTCTCGTCCTGCCAAACTAAAACTGGAAGATGAAGGAGAAACAGTGTAAAGAAAAGGTAAAATGAGTCCTCTTCTTCTCCTACTACTTCGCATCTAAAACAGCAAGGAAGAAAATGGCCGGAAAGACGCCAAAAAGGATAGGGATTTTTTTAGGGGTCTATTCTTCTTCTTGTTTGTGTAGAGCAGTAGTAGAGCTATAGTACTATATACCGACATAAAGGAATATGATTATTATTATTTTATATGGAGAGAGGTGAAGCTGAAGCCGCTTCACTTATAAAATACATCCCCCTCTAACATACCAATACCAATGGCAGCAGCAGAACAGATCAGATAAGCCCCGCATACAAGAAATACAAAGGAAGGTACGCTGCTCCTTCTTGTTTTTTCCTCCTCCTCCTGGGATATTTAATATTATGTAAACGCTATATATATTATACGTGTTTTGCTGCATGTCCATGTCCTCATGTAGAATATAAGTAGAAAGCATCATCATCATCATCATCATCAGTTAAAATGCTAATGCACCCGGCAAAAGTAAGAGATAGCTGAGGAAACTCACGTCCATGTTCACTCACACTCTTGTGCTGAGCTGCAGCAAATCCAATGCAATCTAATCTAGTGAAAGAAAAGTACGAGATGAGGTCAACGTTTGCATGTCGTAAGTTCATATTTCATTTCATACACGCATTGCATAATAGGGATAGGGGTTAAAAGGTGAATGACACACTTATACCTCCCGCCAAATTTAAAATCTCACCTCTTTGTTTTGTTGTGTTGCCTTGCACGCACCGCACCAGTGACATGGCCGGGTGTGGGCTCACTCAGCAGGCAATTGTAATGCCAGAAAATATATCCCTGGTTAAATATGTACCCATCAGTTAAAGTAAATTAAATTGATTTTGGTCTAGTTTCGTTAACTTACGATCGACGAGGAGTCACGATTCGCATGCCAATTGACATGGCATGCGAATCGTGATCTCGGTTTGAGATGGGAAACGATGAAAAATCCAATAATGGTCAAATGGCTGATGTAAAAGTTGGATAACATTTTCTTATCATTTCTGATATATAATCATAATCATGTTATAGAAAAGTCCAGCTGACTTCAAGATGAGCACCCTGAGATACAATACAAGAAAAAGTGGACGACTAAATACTAAAGCACACTTGTACTATATCCCCAAACTGAGCTAGTTGTAAGTTTTTCCTAAAGATATCAAGAAAATTCGTTGAATTAACATAGTGTGACCTTTTAGTTGCGGGCGCATGGGGACGTACTTGTAATCAAATGAGAAAATCGATACCGGTCGTTTTCGTTCCCAGTTGCCACATTAATTAATACATGACCGACCCAAAAATATTCTTCGGCAACGCGTCCTTTCCCTTTGGCCTCAGCAATGTCAATTTGAAAACCTTGGCTTAGGAAAACCGGCCATTTGTTGTAGCGGGCCTCATGAACTAGTGTGAAAGTGCATCCATAATCCATGTTTTATCTGGCAGCTATTACTTTGTTTTGTTCATCCTCTTCTTTAGGAAAGAACAGAACAGGGATGATATTTGACTTTTGAGGCTATGCAATGAAAAAAGATGCTTCGGCTCTTCGGCATCAGCAGATAGATATAGGGTGCCGTGATATCTAGTAATCTAGTCAATGGGATAGGGGAGAACGAACGTGACGATGGGTAAAAGTACGAACGAAGAAGATAAAAAATTCCATCTAAAAAACCTCTAGCTAGACTGGATTTTTTTTGTTCGTATTATATGAACTTGGAAAAAGAAACTATATGCATGTATGTAACTCACATAATAGGTATATTCATTCCTTCCCATGGCTTGTATGAGGATTCTTTGTGGGCAATGTGATGCGATGCAACAATAGCTAGAGGACCTGCCGCAATTAATCCTTTCTTCAGGTAGAGAGGCCACAAAAGGTGTATTCATATTTTTCATGATATCATGATTCAATCTTTCACATACTTGGCATGCCTGACTTTGACTTCTTCAACTCATCTTCATGCATTCCTTTAGACTCTGTTCATGTAAACTTGTAACCAGTTTCACTTTACCCCTTCCTATACATTGACATGTTGACTTACCTGTTGGACCAATTGACACTTAAGTCATCAATCAGAAGAGTTGAAAGTACAAAATAATATTTATAATTTATTCGCGATTGTTCCAACAAAATTGCACCAAAAAGCCAGTGAATTCAGAAAACCGTCCAATGTACCAGTCATAAAGTGTTTGCAATACATGCGCATTAATGTGACAGTTTCATGCTTCATGAATGATTACATTTACATAGACTCTCGAGAAAGTCGTGAATTATGGGGCTGGGAGCTAAACTATACGGGTCAGACAAGGGGGTTGCTCAACTTATCTCGGATTTGGAGAGTTTACTAGTGGACAATAATGGAGGAGACTTGATATGCTTTGTCGGGAGCAGCAAAATTCCGATCAAGTGCCACACGTTTTTACTGAAAATAAGGTTTGCTCTAATTACCTTCCATTCAATTCCAATTTAATCTTCCTGTCTCTTTTTACCAAATGTAAGAATTTTATGCTTTTCAGATGCCAATCATTCAAGCCAGAGAAAACGCATTTTCCTGACGTGACTCCAGAAGTGTTTCGGATCTTCTTGAAATATGTCTACTCGGGAAAAGTAAGTCAAGCTACTTGCTTTTGACACCAATAATGTGAATAGGTTTGAAGATAGCCATTATTTTTCTGTTTTCCAGCTTTCCGTCGACGAGCCCAATCTATTTCCCCTGTACACTCTTGCAAACGAGTTTGGAATGGCCGACCTGAAAACCACTTGTGACGAACTGATCTCGAAAAACCTTTCTCCCGTTTCCTCTTGCACAATACTAAACCAAGCATTGAACTGCAAACAAACCGGCCTTGATGACATCATTGACAAATGCATAAACTACATTGGGGAAAATCCAAACGAAGTGGTGAAAACTCCCATCTTCCTCAATTTACCAGTGGAAACGATCACGCGTCTCATTTCTTCAGATCAGTTTTGCTTGGAAGAAGAACAAGTGTGGAGTGTGGTTCTTCGCTGGGCTCAATACAAGGCGAAGGTGACTACACACGTCAGGCAGTGGACTGAAGACGAGAGGAAGAAAGTGTCGAAATTTTTAAATCCTGTCATTTCACATGTCAGATTATTACTGATAGGTGAGGCCCACATTTGGGGTTTACTCTTTCGCAAGTTGTACAAGGACTGAACTAAATTGGATTAACGTATTTATGTTTCATGGCTCTGTAGACTCACGGGTATTTGCTGAAGAAGTAGAGCCAACTGGATGCGTCCCAATGGCACTTTCACTGGAACGCTATCGTTTTGCGGCTGTTCCGCATCAGTTCGACGGAGATCCCAGACTAACTCCGAGAAACTCGCCAAGGATTTTCCAAAACTCCCAAATTATTCACAACGAAAGGCTGTCCCTTGGAAGAAAGCTCAACGACATGATCCCATTCGGTGCTACTCCTCATTCCGAAGGATTCAAGCAATCGTGGAAACTTGTTTACAGGGCCTCCACTCACGGGTTTAGTGCGGATGCATTCCACGCTCAGGTGGATGGATTGGCTCCAACATTTATCATCGTTCTTATAGATAATGTAAATGCAAAATGCTCAGATCCATATTTATTTAACTGTCACTTGATTAAATTATAATAAATTTTTTTCCCGAATTCAGGCAAAATGGGTCTGCGGAGGTTACACAGACGTCCCTTGGACTCGGTCCAAGCCCCCGAAGTATGCCACCTCTTCAAAGTCCTTCCTTTTCTGCCATGATGGAAAAGCGGGGAGCGAGCCTGTACGATTCAACGTGACGAAGAAACATTTTGCGGTGTGCCATGATGCCAAAAGTGGTCCTATTTTCGGGGCTGGAGCTGATATCTTCATATCCTCTGACTGCAATGTGAACTCTGATTCATACTCGAACCTTCCTCATTCATATGAGCTCGACACACAGTACAATGCCCAAGGAGAACAGCATCATCAACAGCAGTCTTCTTTGAAGCAAGGTGCTATCATGAATGTTCCTAATGGAAAATCCCTGGAACCGGAAGGAAGTCCTCGGCAAACGAACAGTGGCTTGTATGAAAACACGACAGCAGCCGTCCTTACTCCGTCTTATCAATTCACAGTGGCGGATTATGAAGTATTTGTGCCAACAGTGTTACCTATGACCGCCGAAACGAGTTGTTCCTTTTAAGACAATTATAAAATGAAAATTCATTTTTTAAAGTTTAGGTTAAGGCAAGCCATATAAAATAGTCGTTTTACCTTCCAAAAAATCAAATGAATTTTTAAACGCCAGATATTTCACATGATGAAAATTATGCGAAACTGATTGCCATTTTTACTAAAAAAAAATGTTGGACAGTATTGATTTAAGATAATGATGATGTGATGAGCCAGATATTTTTTATACAGCTTGCCATACAAACGTAAAGTATTTTTTTGAAAACTCATGTGACTACCTTTTAAAATGCATCCATATTAAATTATGAGGAGGTCAATGCTTGTGAGTGGATGTGAAACTCAGGGGAATTAAGTATTTTTAATTTTTTGTTTTTATTGTATTATGATACATAGCATATCATTTTTTGGTTACTATATATTTTCTTGTGTAATTCACGTTTATTCCATGACTCGTAAAACATTCTTAGAACAATCAATAACCAACGTCAACAACAACATGTTATATCCAAATCAAGACTTCCATCAATCACTAAGTAAGTAATAACCATGATTTCAAAAGTATACATAAACAAGTAAAGTAGTACGTAAGCAAAAAAATTATAATTCTAAAATGAATGTTGACATGATGGCTTTCGAAGAAGTCTAGTAAATGTAAAACATTAAGAAAAACTAAAGAAGAACTACAAAAAAACAAAATTGCTCAAACAAATTCAATGTCTAAATGCATAATATTTCATTTTTCAAAAATATAACTACCTTTACACCTAATTTTCTGTCATCAAAAAAATTTCTCTATGTTTTAGCACCACTTCATACTCATATAAACCGTGCGAAACTAGTAGTGCAATAATAATTTATTAATAATAATAAGATGAATGAATACACGTACTGAAACTATATTACTTCTTTTGCAAGTCTATAGATTCCTTTTACACGCTACAAATTTGACACAGACGAAAAAATAACATGGTCAATTTATGTATCCCGCTTGTCTAGCCTAATGTCTCACTGTTTGATTTATTTCTTCCACAAAAAAACAAATATATGTATTACCTAAATACTAAATATTCAGAAGAGCTTAGCAAACTATATCACAAAAATTAGGGATCTAAAAGTAAGTCAAAAGCTTTAATAATTTCCATGGGGAAACTTTGAAGCACTATGAATTTCTCAAAAATCAACTATATATGTAAATACGCAGTGATCCGGTCATGCGTCGTGGGATCTAAATATTTAGGTATAGTAATTAATGTAGCTTTGTCAGGGACATTATATGACTCCCACAGAAAAAAAGGAATGCAGTGAGCATATTTGAAAGCAAAATAATGATCATTTTTTGACAAGCAACTCTTCTTTACATATAAACTCCATCGCTAATTACATAAGAGCGGACTAGATTTTTATGACGCTACAGTTTTTTTTGCACTAAAATACACTTGTAAAACTTATATTACATGCTCATCATACGATGAGAACAAAGCAACACGGTAAATGTATTTTTAGCTAAAATACAATATAATAGATGGTTGACAAATGACAATTTTATGGCAAAAAAAAACAAAATTATACATATATTGAAAACAATAATATACATGTAAAGCAAAAAAAAATATTTTGAGCGACTGTGTTTAATCTAAAGGAGCTCGCGTCATTGTCTTCACCTCCGTCCATCAACAACAACTAAAATATCTTTATTTCATAAATTGCATTTTAAAACAATGAAAGAGATTTCGGCTATAATATAATATGTAGAGAGCTACGGTAAATGTTTCATTGATTAAGGCATGATTTGGAACAATTCCACCTAAATCCTTATAGTACCCCTTCCGAGCAAAAAATAAATAAATCGCTCCAGACTCCAGACAGACCTTGTCATACATTTGGGTATGAACTGTCATTTTTTCAGGATAAATCCCGCACTCACACGCGTTCACAGTTATACCTATCATCAACAGCATTGAAAAATAAACATCGAAGATAAGAATTCATTCATTCATTCATTCATAGAAGAAGGATGCTGAAGAGAGAAAGAGAGACAGCAATTAGAAGATTTTTTAGTTCGTTTGCCGAAACGATAAAAAAATGAGCTACAACAATTTAGCTTCCTTTCCTTAAACTAAATATGTACCTATGTATGTAGTATGTATTTCTTTTGTAAAGGCTTAGGTAAGTTTTTTTATAGCTATTTTGTATTATTATTTCGTATCGTTGTTTTCATGTCACCATATTTTTTTTGTTTTAGAATTGTCATTATACGATTGACTTGCACAATTTTTTGCATAGTTTCCTTAGTACTATATATCCGCTAATTAGTAATTAAACAGGCGTTTTACACCACTTTTTACATCTAATTTTTTCGAAAGAAAAGTACATACGATAGGACTTTGGTATTGTTGGCTGGGTTAGCTATAAATCAGATTATTGGCCGGGACCTGGGTCTCACAAACAGTGTTTTCATAATCATGGAGTGATTTAAATATTTCAGAAACAACCTTCGAGTGGAGTCAAGTAAAAATCAGTCACTAAAGCTAAAATGTGCATGCGCATGTAAGGTCGTACTAGGGTGGAACGGAATGAATTAATGGAAGGGGGTCATATCATATCAATAAAAATATAAACGCAGTAAGTAGTAAAAAATGAGAGAGCCAAGCGCGAATCTAATTCGATATGAATGATACGTGAAAAGTAAATGAAATACCAACATGAATAAGTATTATTTTGTCGAGCAAAGTACAAATGATAACGTTCGAATTCGAATCTGGGGTTTTCAGTTTGTAGAATGATATACAATATAACTTATGTAGGAAGGTTTTGAAGAGATATAAAAGCGTGTCAGTCAAAAAGAGAGCATGTTCAAGTGAATTTTTTATAGCTAAGGTGTAAATACCTATATTATATTGTAATAATAACGGCATGAAATTGTTGGGCGGGAACAGACATTTCTGAGTGCGTGCGTAGTGTAGTCGATCTCTGATTATGTAGTGAAGTTTACGGCTATATGCTTACACTAATTACAAATATCGTTAAGTGTTTATACATTAAAAGTAGTATGTAGTAATGTAAGTTGCAGCTAAATATTTTATAAAGAAATGTCCTGGCTTAAATTGGAGGGAAAATATTTTAATATTCGTCATCAAGTCTATTGCAAATTTGTCTCTTTTTGGTTTCCTTTGAACCTCAAATGAATTGAGGCCAATGTCAATAGCACATACACCTGCCTAAAACACTAGCGATCAATTGTGAATGTGAAGACTGAATGAATACTGCGCTACTCACTGTCATCCACAAGGTAAAAATTATTAGAAAGAAGAAGGTCGCAATTTTCTTCCCTTCTTCTTTCGCGTCAGATCTGAAAACTTGAGTCAGTATTGTAAAATAAGATAATAAAAAGTACAATCGCATAATATTGAATTAGCGCATTGTTACATAGGTATCGATAACTCTAAATTGTAGTGTCTTAACACTCTGAAATACAGTGCTCTATTAATATTCTTTTATCGAGGCTAATTTGTCGAGCTATCGACAAGTTCAAGGGCTAAAGGATAGTCCTTTAAAAATAATTATACATCATCCAGTATACCGGTTTTTTACTCAGATCTTTGCTTAAATGACGAAAAATAAATTAACACAGAGAGAAGAGAATATGACCTAAGCAGTGGTGGATATGGATTCCTACCACGGTTACAAGTGACAGTATAACAAAATATATAGAATACTTAAAATTTAGGTAACCGTAAGGTACAAATTGACTCATTGAGTTTCTAGAGCTACGATAATGATATAGGGAAAATAGGTAGGTAAGTAATCACACTAAATAAGTTTTTTGCATACTATTTCAGAGGTTTTTTTGAGAGAGTTATGCTGTTCGTCGCGGTTTTTAGGTACTGGCAAACAAGAAAAAATTGAGCTTCATTGATACATACCTAATAATAATAAGTGAAGGACATGCTACATAAAATATATAGTACGAGTGTGAATGTTTGAAGTTTTGTCTTAATTAAATTTGCAGAGCATTTTTGGAATAAAATAGTTTTGTCTTAACAAGCAAGGCAACAAGAAACTATTTGCTAGCTGACATGACAGTAGTATTAAGTAATTATTTTGCTGTGTGCTGCTCGCTCATTCGCTTATACAGTATAGTTGCAACAAAAACAGCAAAATTGAAGAGGATAAGTATAATAAGTATATATGTGTACATATGAATATGGATTGAATGCAGTATGTTGAACTGAAGTAAGACATTGAATGATTTTGAAGTAAGTGGTATGCAAGTAGTTCCGTTGAATTCCAGTTTTCCCGAACTATAGGCGACTTCGGGTGATGTCGGGGATAAGTTTTCCGTCGCCGAACCAGTACGTGATCATGAGAATTTGCATTGCTACTGCAAAGATGACAGCGAGGATTGTGTTCGTCACCGGGAAAGGATCCTTTGGCGGTTTGGGCTTAGTAGCTAGACGGGCCTGGATGCTTGCTACAGTTGTTCTCAACTCCTCGATTTGCTCAGATTGTTGGATTTGACGGGCCAGAAGTTGTCGTAGAAGATCGATTAATTGACGATTGCTCTCTCTGCAAGAAAATTAAAATGGGAAAGTTGACCACTTCGTGTCAAATACATAAGTGTCAAACATAGTTTGAATGTTGGACTTGCCTCTGTTGGAATGCCGGCACCACTTGATCTGGCGGAAGTTGACCACCCATAGCACCAAGTTCGACCTAGACAACGGAAAACCTTTGTTGAGTTCAGTTAGCATTTTTGATAGCCAAGGAAATGAAAATAGTCCGAAGTCGTCGCGATGCTTAATTTATTAATTAGTAATCGAGAGTGTTAATACAGCAGTCTCGTTCGTTTATGAGACATGTTTTGTGTTAACTGTGCGTGTTACAATTTAAATAGTGAAGCGCCAGAGAGATGAAAGATGAGGAATGTTATTTGAGTCAGAAAAAGAAGTTCAAATTAGAAAAGGCCTCAGTTTAAAAAGGTTAGAATAAGTAAATAACAGAAAAATATTTACATGAAGAGCGTCATCCAGAAGCGTCAATCGCTGAAGCAAGTAGGAGAAAAAATCAAATAAAAATAATAAATAAACAAAAAAGGGTGAAAAAACCTGTTTAAGATCAACTAGTTCCTCATCGGAAAGGTTCAAGGAAGAAATAAGGCCTATAAGAGGGTCTGCTTGTTCACACAGTTGAGTATCTTGGCTAGAGGTGCCCTCAACAATTTTAGGGATTGCATTTTTCTGGCACTTATTCATGTTGTTGTGGTTGATACTACTACTGCTACTCTTTACTTTGCTTTCCACCGAGATTAGTGATGAAGTCCGCATGATGGGCGTTTGATGACGGCGTTGAACCTCAATCACGTAATCCTTTTCATATTCTTTCAGATC
>JAHZNI010003564.1:0-10443 GCA_027744415.1 Seira ritae | reverse complement strand
ATTATGTTATAGACTTGAGGACAGGGACTACTATGAACCTGCAGAAACCTAACCTAAAAGAATCGAAAGAAATTAAGGCTTTATCTTAAATATGCAAATTAACTCCCGAAAAAGTACCTTGTGATCAAATACTTACGTCTGCTAGGTTTAGTTATCTTTGCCTTTCATTTCCAATGAACTTCAACTTGACTAGAGGTTTCGAGTCTGAGAGAATGAATTGGCTACTGCGCATGTCCATGACTTGATATGATAATATGGAGGTAAAGGACTGAGCAAAAATAAATGATATGTACTGATGTTGCAAATGAAATACATACTATTAAGAACGAAAAGAAACAATCCGTTCTCATCTCAAACGACATGCAAATAAACACCGAAAAGTACCTGATGATAAATTACTTTAACACATTCGAATCCAAACGAATAAAATAAAGTTATTATTTAATGCAATAGAAAACGAATGCTATCTTCGTTTTCGTTTAAACTAGGGACAAAAGAGTTTATCATTTTGATCCTGAGTTTGGAAAATCTGAGAGCTTGGTAGATTCTGCAACGCTGATGATAAGTGATTGACTATATGGTAAAGTGTGTGGGTCCTCTAAACTCGCTTAGGTACATTAAATTATGGCTTTACGAAAGCCCAATTTGAAGCTCTCGTGATTTGCTCTTGAAATCAGAAAATGACGAATGAAGAGAAATCGAAGACTGCGATTTTTGAGACCTACAGTCCCAAACGCACGTTCCACAAGCTTTAAAAGTCGCAAAAAAGCATCCTTTGGATACTATCGCATCCTATCGCGGGTAAAAGGCCTGCTCTTCTCTTCAATCTACTTACATAATGTGTCACTAAGAAAGACAATGGAATTGGTAATTTTGAAGCTTGGGGTAAGGCGAGAAAAGCAGTTTTTAAATAATATTATTATGTAGGAAATGCTGCATGAGCGCAAATTCTTGCGGCGACGAAGCTAAACGATGAGGTAAAAAGCAAGGAACCCATTGAAGAATGGCAAGAATTGGACGGGAGCAGTTTACATTAATATATTATTTACCACCTTCGGCGACTTCATGAAACCTTTCCCTCCTCGCCCTCCACCGCACAACTGCTCATTCTATACGTTTTTCATGTTGATGCAGGTCATCAGCGTGAAGTGTGGATCTGATGACTTTATCGTCATGGAAGAATTGGTTGAATAATAAACCCCTGGTTCCCTACCCAACACTCGCTTAAACTGCGGTCCACAAAACGGTTAGGGCTAAAGATATTTTTGGTAATATTTTAGGTCAAGCGCCAATTTATTTGGAAGGAGGATAGAGCACTTGAGATTTTAGAGTGAATATTGTAATAACTGTACGGTGTAGAAAATAAAAATATTGCGAATGGGATATATGATAAGGCATACATAATTTATTGGAAAGTTAATTGTAGAGTAATGGATTCAATCACTTAAGCAGACTACTGATGTAAAATGGGATGTGTTTATAGCAATCTACTTAATTATTATGTTGTGTATACAAATATTTTGTGATCGTATAAAGGTTGTCGAAATTAAAGATCATTATTTCGCCTCTTAGTTATGAACTCGCTTTTTTGCTTTTATGCCATTTATT
Source organism: Seira ritae (assembly GCA_027744415.1). Taxonomy (NCBI): domain Eukaryota; kingdom Metazoa; phylum Arthropoda; class Collembola; order Entomobryomorpha; family Entomobryidae; genus Seira; species Seira ritae. The sequence goes on along the minus strand of JAHZNI010003564.1, from coordinate 8,835 downwards.
TTCATGGCGAGAAAAAACAATGAAGCTTTAAGCAATATATATGGGGAAATGTGACACATGTTCAAGCCACTCACAAACCAGAGGCGCAATCTCGTACTCACGCGAAACTTTCTTGTTTACGTTCATCTTTTCTAATGACAGCTAAGCTGTGAAATCGGCGAAAACTATCTATGTAACTCAAACTCTAATAGAGAAATCATTTAATGTTTTGTTTAGTGAAATCATTTTAAATGTTTAATGTCTCATGTAACTAGTTGTGCATTTAGACTTCATTTCCGCGTGTAATGCTACAGCTGCTTAGCATCTCTAATCAATCAATCTCTTTGTCACTCGAGTAGAGATATATCTTCAAATCTTTATAAACAAACCGTGCCATCAACACAAGCACTGGATAATTTGTAATTTATTTGAGTAAAATATACCTGCATTAAAATGCCTACTTGGGCACAAATCCAAAGTCAACTTAGGAATCCTAACAATCCAGGTAATTAAAAAATTACTCTGTACTACATACGGGTATCCAGCCCTTGGACTATCCAGCAATACAAAAGTTGGTTAATTCCAATGAGTATTATTCACGACTAACCACTTTAATCCTTCATTTATTTTCAGTGGTCTTCTTCGATGTATCTATTGGTACAATGGTAAGTAAAGTTTAGCTGTTTTTCTTTTAAACAAGTTGGCTAAAGAGTTAAAAACTCAACACTAAATAAGTTGTAAAAAAATAAGTTTTTGTATTTTGTAATTTATGACATGTTTATGATGTTTATTAAAATGATTAGGAAGTTGGACGGATGATCATGGAACTGTTCGCCGATGTTGTTCCCAGGACCGCTGAAAACTTCCGGCAGTTTTGCACAGGGGAAATGAAAAAAGACGGATTGCCCATCGGATACAAAGGCGCAACATTCCATAGAGTCATTAAAGGTTATATAGATTAACTATAAAAATAACGTAATAGAAGCTGATTGTTATATTTTTAAAAAATCTGGCGTGGTGTATCATAAAAGGGTTACCTTTATATGATTTAATATATTATTTTTCAGAATTCATGGTACAAGGTGGGGACTTTCTTAACGTAAGTTTTTTTTCAATTGAAGTTTCTCCATTGCTTAAGCTAACTTACCCAGTCTCTAATCATGTTTTAATGCCGATTTCAGGGAGACGGAACTGGCTGCATGTCGATTTATGGTGCACAATTCGACGATGAAAACTTCACGCTCACCCATGACGGACCAGGATTGTTATCAATGGTAATCAATCAATGCTAATCGCTTTTTTTAATTGCTTTAAATGACTTAACTTGAACGTAACACGTTGTCAAATAAAATGATAATTTTGAATTTCGATCATTGCATTATGTGGGAAATTCGTTTTTAAGTGTTCATTTAAAATTCAAGTTTTCTTTTCAGATGATTTCTATTGCTTTCTGTTTGCAGGCTAACTCCGGCCCTAATTAAACTAAACCATTTGTACTAAATAGTGCTGACTATGTTTTGTGTTATATTTATATCTTCAGTTCTTAAAAAATAAAGTTTTCTAGACCGTGTAAACTTGAATAATGTAACATTATAAGACTGTGCATGTAACCTAATGCTTCATTATTGGCTTGGCCTTTAGAATCGATCCTAAAGACTCAGAAAATTACGTTGTATGTGTTGAAATATCTAATGGAACTATTGGTAACTCATTGTCAGAAAGGCTGTTAAATTGTCGGAATGATTGGGCCAGATTTGACATTGGATGACTGGACTGGACTGGAGCAACGTAATACTTTATCCTGACATGTTACATTTTAATTAGTTAGGTTTGCATTTTAGTTATAAAATATCTACCGATATTGACATCTACATCGATAGAATATGTTTCGCAATCTGTCTATTTCAAGATTCTGTGAACTGAGACCAAGAAGTAGTCTATTACTTCGTAATCATGATAAAGTTTTCCGATTTTTATTGCGAAATGCTCATTTTCAGCCAAAGGAAATCTCCATCCCAGTTCCTTGGGGGCACATTGCTGGTAAATTACCACTAACCCGAATCGTTTCAAGATACATTATCGATTATCGCATTGAATTTTCTTGTTCAATCAAGGTTAGGTCTTCATTGGAATGCTGAGAATTCAGCTACCCCGATTATCTGTTTGCATGGCTGGAAAGACAACTCTGCGAGTTTCAACCGTCTTATTCCTAGAATCTTGTCAGAAACCAGTCAATATCAGTTTATTTGCATAGATCTCCCTGGACATGGGTTCTCCTCTCATTACCCACCTGGAATGATATATCAGTCCACTGATTCCCTTATAGCAATACGTCGAGTAATCAGACACTTCGGAATATCTGAGGAAAAGGGAACTCATTTGATTGGCCATTCTTTGGGAGCAATCTTTGGCTTTTTGTTCGCGGCAACTCATCCGTGTTTTGTGGACTGTCTTGTAAGAAGTCAATTAAGTATCATGCTTTATTTTCCAAATCTCTTATTTTTTGCAAAAATAATTTTAGAAGCGGAACAGAACATTGACTTTTCTATTTTTTAACTTTTGGTCCAATTTTTTAGATAGCTATCGACGCATTATTACCAGTGACGTTTTCCTTCAATCCACCAGAACTAACATTGATAAGCGGGAAAATTAGCGAAGGGATTTTGGCGAAAGAAACGCAACCTAAAAAACCTGGAGTGGAAAAGCATGAATTACTAGAATCTATGGCCAATAGCCACATGATGGGAATAAATAAAACGGCTTGTATGAAACCCCAAAAACATCTTTGAGCAAACATTTAATTAGGCGATATTAATTTAACACTTAATTCGTCAAATAACGAATTAATGTTTGTTTTCAAATTAGGCGAAGAATTAATGACACGGGCTGCCATTGAAGATCCAGTCGGTTCTGGCAAATATAGATACGCTCATGATCCAAGAGTTCAGTATCAACCACTTATGGAATACGGATCTGATCTCATAAAGCACATGGCCATAGCATTCCGGTAACCTTCGAGCTATTGAACAGATTATTTCTTAATGAGCGTGATCACAATTTGCCCAAAAATGTTTCCTCATTAACTTCCTGGTTTCACGTCCCTGTACTGACCTTTCTTTCATAAAATATATAGGAGCCATTTATTGCACATAAAAGCTGAAAATGGGGTGACGTATATGACGGAAACTGCAGAGGAAAAGGTAAAAAAGTGGATTGCGAAGAGCAATAAACGACTTGTGAGGTATACCCAAGTAAAGAAAGCTGTTCACCACGTGCATCTCATCGAGCCGGAAAAGATAACGCCAGACATACTAAAATTTTTATCTGATACACACCGAAAATGAGAAAATTAAAAGTTTTCGATGATAACGAATTGGCAGAGCGAATATGTTAATTAGTTTCAAGTTACTATTAATTTTAGCATTATTTTGACTTTGACAGTTTCATCTTGCCCCAACATGCATTGTTGAGTATCACCAATACCATTTATGTACCACGCTATGTGCACATGTAACGAAGAGCTTTTTTTGAGAATTTCCAGGTTAATTTTGAAAAGGAAGATAGTCAAATGGATAAAAGAGCACTTGTGATTTTTGATAGCAACATGGGAAGAAACATTGTTCAGAGATATCCGGTTTTCATACTTAAGTGGTCGGTCATTTTCATTATGATACATGGATGATGGGGTCGTAATTCTAGAAATAAAAATAACAATAATATTTGTACAAGTCCTTGTCTTGTGCAAATTCGTTCGTTTTGTTTATTATTTTCTGTCATGAATCATGATGTCATCGATCTCATCTTCATAATCGTATTATATATGATGTTCTTGTATAGTCGAAAAGAGAAAAGATGTTCAAAATAGATTCAATTGATACACGAGAAACAAGTATGAAGATAGACGCAATTATATGTATCATTAATAATTATTTAATGAATAAAATACATTTTGTACAAGTTTACAAGTGCTACCTTATAGCAAGGAAAACTGAATAACTGGTTGCACGCGCAAACATTTTATTCGATACGATTTAATGATAGGTGTGATATGATAATACTAATACATTTATAACAAAAATATCTGGTATCATCAGTCAGATCAAGAATCAAGATTACTACACATTTATTACTTGATTCCCTACTTCTATATATGCTCAACAATAAAAGAAACATCAAATCTTTATGTCTTTATTTGAAAGCAACGATATTGTTCTCGCTATATTGCCATTGCTATTACTGCTTTCTATCACTTTCCTTTAATAGAATTGGATCGATTACGCAGACACTTGTTGGCGTATCCCACTTACTTTCACATTTCTTGGCTCTGATCAAGAAATACTGACAAACTCGAACAGATAGCTTGAGAAAGAAATTTAAGGCTACTCTAAATGGCGGCACCCACATCACCCAGTCAATGAGGAATTTGTACCAATAATAGCAGAACCTCTCCGAAGGTTTCATGACTGAATACAGATGCTTACAATTTTCCAATTGAGCTACATCTTTGCACATGAACAGCATCATTGCCTTCGTCCTGAAGAAGAAGAAGTATCTTGAAGATCCAGATGTCATGGATCTCCACAGCCGCATCGCGCACTCGTTTATAGTCTTGAAACTGTAGAGGAATACGTGCTTGAAAATTAATTTGTTTGTCTCGGGATCGTAATTCTTTTCTATGCACATGTTGAATCTTTCGTCGATCCCGAAGACGTGACCAAGCACAGCCCAGAGGTGAATGAAACCTTCAAGACCTTTCACATTTCCATGACCATCACTCTTCTCGTATATTCCAAAAACTCTTGGATATTGGACGAGGAGTGCATAGAACGCGTACTGTACCACGACTAGATCATATTGACTCATTGGGACATCCGGATTTACAGTGAATAATATTTTTGGCATATTCTTCCTATTCGTGTAGATATCATCCAATTGCTTCGTGTCCTCTTGAATGGCTTGGTAGACCTCTTGCTCTTCCGTAGTTAATTTAAGGTCTTCCCATGGTGGTGGCACGTAGACCTTGAAATTTTTTGCTGCATTTCTCTGCATCTTGTGAATGTAGGAAATTTCATTGTGACAATTATTTGACTGATTTAATGGCGCTGGTGGTGGTGGTAATGAGGACGATGTGGAAATGATGCTTGTAGGTGAATCGTAGAACTTTTTTAGGTACAATATCAGCTTAACGTATCTCCTCAACGTGTTCTCCTTCCTGTGAAGCGCGCTCGTTCGCAGCAGTAGCGATTGTATAGGACGGACAGTGAGAAGGAAGGCAATTCCTATGAAATGGGCTAGGAAAACAGCAAAAAAGTTTCTTCTGACGAAGTCTCGTCCTTTCTCAAGTAGTTCAAGATCAACCCAGTCACACTCCATTTTTTCAGCGCCTTCACTATTCGCCTCCTCCTTTTCTCTCCCTTCCTCATTGACATGACGAAGAGTCGTGGACTTCGAAGTAATTTGTACCCCATTTTCGAGCTTTGAACTAGATAATATCGTGGCTTCCAAGAGTGGCGCCTCCTCGACCAAGCTCTGAAATTTCTTTGTCCAGTCTAAAATACTCGCACGAGAAGAACAGGTACTCAAGTTTCCAGCACTTTCACTGCTGCAACAGTGTACAGATATATCTGTGTCCTCCACAGCAACTTCTACATCTATAGTGGGTATGCTCTCTGCATCTTCCTCCGACAAATCCTTCACACTCGCTGTGGTCTGACTTGATGATTGACTCTGTCTGCGACTGTCCTCTTCTTCCTCGTCCTTAGGAGGTCGTATGACTTCACTCTGATCTCTTGCACCACTCTCCTCCATTTCGTCTTCTTTTTTGCCGATTTGAATCCAATTACGCCACACTTTTCTTCGCTTTTTTTTCTTCACTTATCTCAACTTGATTCTAAAAGGATCCTTAATATTCCTCAAACTTGTTGTTTTCATTGTTATAGTTCACCTTTTCTTCTTCATATGATATAAAACGCCAAAACAATGAAAAACACGAAGATCAGTATCCCTTTTGAAATGAATGGATATAGTATAATGTAATACACCCGCTGCCAATTTTCTTTTAAAATATTTCACGCCAAAAAACTTGTAATTTGCATGCAAAAGTCAACTGGTTTTCACGTTGATATCTTTCTGTTCACATTTGTATGCCCACGGGAATGATTCTTGGTAATCGATAAATTTATTGTAGGCGATGCGATGTTGGACCGGCCACAACAAAATTCATGTTTGCTCTGTTATGTTAACAGGGGAATACTAAATTGAATAACGAAAAACCAAACCAGTCCAACGAGATCTATCGTTTAATGCAGCAGCGCATTTTTGCCCCAAAGGACGGTCAAAAGAAGACTCGGACTTGTCGACTCGATATAATTTTTTTTAACTTGGTGATGGTTACAAAAAGTTGCTTTTGCATGTGAAGTTAGCGACTTCATTTAACTTTATGGATCATTCAGCATACCTATGCCGTAATATAGTAATATCTGAAGACTATAATAAAACGATGATGGCAAAATGGCAAATCCATAATCATCATTTATTCAGTCGTATTGCATTTTGAGGAAAAAATTGGTACAGCTCTTATACCAACAGCGAACACGCTCACTCTCGAGTAGTGCAAGTAAGCGAGCAAGGGTATTGTATGCTGAGGAGTTGTGTAAGGGTCAACTTCTTTCTCATGGAATTAGTATTATAGCGTAGCCATACAATACACATTCATGAATCCATAACCTAGTCAGCCAGGACGTTGGTAACTAAAAAATTATTTTTTTTCATTGCAGAAAACAATAATAAGGTAGTTACCTATTTTTCAGAGTGGCAAAGTCAATGAAAATGATGAGAACTGAGCAAAAGTGCTGACGTTGAAGATATTGTTTTGTGTATAAAACACTTGGCCAAAAATTATAACATAGGGGAAGCAATAATTTTTTCCACAATTTTTAATGCGCTACATAGGTCACACTATTGATGAAAAATTATCAATGCTAACACTAGCATGCTCAATGCTCATCAATTCCAATAAGGTATATTATGGCTAGACTAGTTTTAGTCTTCCACACTACGTTCCTTTTCATAATTCACTCTGCAGTTTTTCAAGTGTAAGAAGCCTTGCCTTACCGCGACTATTACGGATTGCGCCATAACACATTTCGTGAGTGGACGAGTCATCGTAATTTTTTTGTAACCGCTCATTCCGCGCTATTAGCTGATCATGATTATCATAATCTAGATTTTTTAATACGTTAAATGAACAGTGGAATGGCGAGGCTCTCTACAAAATATATTTAGCATCAGATTTAGGGACCACTGTATGAGATGAGAAGATTTATGCTAGAATTACATTACCTTTATATTTTGACATTGCATAGCTATCATATCGGCGCGTCAAGAACGTGTACGCATCATCAAGGACTATGAAGGATGTATGATGCAAAAGCATGAAATTACTTTGCACCAACTTTGTCTTCATAATCTAACTTCAAATTTTTATGCATGTCCGTTTATTTAAAAGTTTAAGAGGAGAATGCAACATTGTTTTTTATTAATCAGCTTAAGGAAAAAGCTTGGTAGGCAATTTATGCCTTTTTATATATATAATTTGTGCATCGCAGTACTGACTTAACTGACTACATAATGAAGACTACAAAATGTAGATGTTTCTTGGCTTGAAATTAACAATGGGTGTTTTTGACGCAATAATGCTTTGCTGGTACACTAGCATGTTCATCAATCGATCGATCTCATCTTCAAATGCAAAAGAAGTTTATGTGGTTGGTGGTTAGTATGTCTATTGTTAACAAGATTGCAATAGATTTATTGAAAAAAATTAGGAAATTTTTTTTCGCATTAATGCATGTGTGCATGTATGCAGGTGTGCAGTGCAAGTACAAAGAATGCGAATGTATGCAATGCATGCACTGATTGATTGCGATGTTTTCACACTTACAGCGTTCAAAAAACATGCATGCATTTTTCGACTCTTGTGTTTGTGGTGAAGGGCACGGTGCCAATGACTTATCATTCGTCTCATTTCGCTTGCATTTTTCCAAAATTCAAATCAACTCTGTAATTTTTTTAATTTTAATAGATGTGACTGGAAACATGATTCAAGAATATCAATCTTCAACTTCAAGGTAGATGTAACCGCTTACAAAATCCACTCTTTTCTCGATATATATCACAATAATCATAATGTTATATAAAATTCACGAGTAATTCTACATTATGCATGCATGCATTCTATGTCTTAAGTCATGCAGGCTGGATTTTCAATTAATTAATGCCATCTTGCACATGTTTCGTTGCTCATCATCAGGAAGGCACCAGAAAGCACCTATCAATAATTCAGGTACCTTTATTTGAATTTTTGAAACAAACATAAAAATTTACAAGGAAAAGTTGTCCATGTCTTCCAGCAAATAAAAAAGATTGAAATGTTGATGCGAACCACGTACATATTTCATGGTTTTCCTTTCCTACCATCCTACCCATTAATCCATGAAAGCACATGCATAGGTATACCAAAAATCCGACCTTGATTTCGATATTGTTTTTGAGAATATTATGGCTAAACTTTCCGCGATCGATATTAGGCAGACGCAATTAATCTCATGGAAAAATTTTGATTCTAAAGCAGCAAACCCTCAAAACAATATGATTGTTTTCTAGAAAAGGTATGTACGGTGAAGATTGCGATTGTGTGCGGTTTTCTATGAAAGAAGATCATAGTTTGCAGTTTGCATGGTGTGTATTGTGTATTTAATTTAAATTACGAAACATGAAACCTGATTCTTTGTTGGTGTTATTTTTTAAAGGGAGAGCTTAAAAAATGTTGCGGTTTGAATTTTAATAAAAAGGGTC
>JAHZNI010003563.1:0-10285 GCA_027744415.1 Seira ritae | reverse complement strand
ACAAGACACGGTACACAGATGATGTGTGGACCTATGGTATATGGTATAGAGTATAGACTATAGAGCAAAACAAGAATAAACTGAGTTGATTTGATTCATAGCAAGCAGGCCATGGGCCATCTTTTAAAATTTAAAGTAAACGAAAAAGATCGAAAATCGCAGTGTTTTGAATTCACATTCACACAGCCTGATGCGTCGCATCATCATTTTTGCACCACAAAATGCAAATAGCGATGTCATTGTAAAGGTTAACAGTGTTAAAACAGTGTAAGGTTAAAATTCTTACTGAAGTGTTAGTTTTATTATAAAAAAGATAATATTTCAACATGACATGGCTTTCACCTCATCTGTCACTGGCTGATATTTTGTTTTGCGAAAAAGTAATAACAGCAACTTACATACTCGAATTTTAAAGAGGAAATCTGTTCTACATTCTTTGAAGCAGGTAAAGCAATTATTATCCTGTTTTATAAGCTTGCTTTTGTCTGTCAGAAAAATTTAAACAAAAGAGCACCTCAGCAAAGAATCTGAAAATAATTAAGGAATCAGTATTTAAGACAGTGATAGTGATAAATGAATTCAGTTTAGTAGGGAATTTGTTCGTAAATTAATTTTTTTGATCTTATCCTGTTAATCGAATAGAGAAGTTAGACATTCCAATATAAGTTAATTAAACTAAAATAGTTAATATAATGCGCATTGGTTTGGTGTGGTCGGCCGAGTCCTTCAACACAAATAGCAAATTTATAAATTATAATATGACTCATCAAGGCAGTTTTATTTAATTTACATTGCATCTATACTATTATTTATTAACAAGCTTAGGGTTCAGAATAATGCCAATTGATTGTATTCACTAAATAGGGGGCCAATTAAACTTTGTGAGATACTTGAATATGAACATTTGTTGTAGCCAAGCCAGGAGCCCTAGCTAGTAACTTCCTGCAAATATTATTAGGAGCGCTACTCATAAAATCATAAAAAGTATTACTATTGCTATTATATTATATGCTTTGCACTTTATGCAAATGCAAGTAGCAAGTGCAACAATGATGGTGCAATCATAATCAAGTAGTGCAATAATAATGGCACATCTTTTTGACATGTTCACGATATGTGTCGTAAAAGCGCAAGCTGTCGTAGGTTCATAATAATCAACCATATCAAACTATAACAGGTTTTCCTGTTTTGTTGAAAAGCAGTAACAATACATTTTATGCTGCGTTGTTGGGCTATGTGTTGTGTATTACGTGTGAAATTGTTAAAGCTTTAAACGCCTTAGTTGAGATGTACGTGTGCAATTATGTGCTGTACTATTATATTACGGGTTCTACACATTACTACATTCTACAACAAAAATTGCATAATACATTAATGTGTACTTCCGTGGTTTTTAAGATAACAAGTATTTAGCTGTAGGTTTTTGGCCTGTCCCAAATGACGAGAAATTAGCTGCATTTACGCTACAGTCAACTGAAATCGGACTAAAACTTGATACCATACTGATACTATTAGTAAAGCATGATCCCCTCTTTCTTATTTGAGTACTTCTATTTCGAATTATTAGGTCTTCATACAGATTGATAAAGGTCTGGTCGTGGTCACAGATGAAGGAATTGTCATTTTGTTCCTATGTTTACTTTGTATTTTCTAAATGTTCTAGAAATCCTGAAGTAACCATTGTCATTGCCGATTTGATTGGTGTCCCACCGTCGCGTCGTCCCTGAAAAGTTCTTTGATTCAGGATTTCGCGAAACTCCCCACACAATAGACGACAATTGCACATTGTCTATTGAACATTAAAGCAGTAAGTGTCGAAGTCGAAGCATTTTTTACTATCAGTAGAAATCTAGTATAGTAATTATTTGTTTCTTTGAATATTGCAATTATTCATCCCTTGTCCTTTTTGTTTATTTCAAGGTCTCCGTCAAATTCGGCCTATGCTGAAGGGATAAGGATAGGATAACCTACCCTTACTAGCGACCTACGTTTGTTGAGGTGGAACGTTCGCCTAGATTTGAAGTCTTCACCAGCGGTGTTTTCCCGTCACACCATCCTCCAAACTCAATCCAATCATGTATTGCTTACAGTGGTTGATACCTGTGCTGCTGCTCCCAAAGCCAGTCAATCCGGCGCTAGTGCACAACCATGTGATGTTCATGGTCCTTTACCTAACAGGATTCTTTCTGGAACGGAAACCCTGTACGATTTGCTCTCTTGTATTCATCGTCGCTGTAGCTTTGTTGTGCTATTCTGGCCTGGGCAATTGTCTCTTCTGGAGCTCCAACTGTGACACGGTTAGGTGCGAAACTAGTTAATCCCGTGGCCTTCGCATTCGTATGTTCATAATTTTGTATGGTAAGCACTTTGTTTAATTAATTTGTCTTTCTAGGACTTTTTATTACAAATCCTCAAATCTACAAGGCCAAAGCTAACTTTTGTTTTTTATGTTTTTGTTGCGGCAGGTCCCAGTCTACGTCTCGTCAATAGATATGTATCCCTTCCCTTCAGCTCCTTGCATCATTACCTTATCTCATCACCATGCGTGGGTGTCCTTATCTCTGCATCCATAATCTGAAGACAGCTCTACTTTCTTTCTCAAACATCTTACGAAGTGATATCTTGTAATTGTAATATGTAATACATCGTAAAGTTTTTAAGCGTTCTTTTTATAGCTCAGCCGCATTCATTGTGTGTAGAGTGTAGACTTCCGTTATGTAATTTTGAATTTGAAACCAATATAAATTCGTAATTAATTGTAATTCAAATATGGTATTTTCATTTATAATTGCGGGGTGGTTGGTCAATGTACACTGCTTCAACTAAAAGCGCTTCTTAATCAATTATCACCAGTGTAGTTGAGACTTACGAGCTTGATTTGCAGATTTAAATTTCCAGTTCCAACCTCCAAGAGAAGAGTTGAGTAAAGTACGTTAAAATGAGATTTGTCGAGAATTTTTTTGTCTATATGATCCAACCCTGTCGGACAAGATAAATTATGTAACGAATGAGCATAAAATAATGACTGTGTTCCTGCGTTGTTCGAAAACGATCTTTCCAGTTTTAAATGTCTTTTACTTCATAATGCGTTATGTTATGTTTGTAGTAATGTAGATACGTTTTTTGGTTTTGTAGTTTAGTCTTAATCGTATTTACAGTTTTATACGAAACGCTATAATGCCCTTCTATTTGTATGATGTAGGTAATACATTAATTCTCCTTTCGAATTTGTGTCAGGTCCAGTATTAATTTAGTTTTTTACTGGTGGTCTACAAGAGCATAATTAAAAAACCTCCGACTTCCGATTATGTACTTTTGTTAATTCTAGTACCGATGTCAGGGATTACAAATGCAGCCATTAAACGGATCGATTTCGACCACACTCATTCTTCCTAGTTTTTGTAACTACAATGAATCCAGAAAACAGAAAACCCCTATTTCAAATACTTCCTTCAGAAATTTTTTCTTTTGGAAATGATGTAATTATTATTAATATTAATTCTTTAAAAGATGTATTGAGGACTTAATTACGATGTCGCATTGTAACTGCAACTGGTGAAAATGAAGAAAGAAATATTTTAGCCAGCAGTGTCTAGTCCGAAAGATTAAAAAGTTTAAAGGTCGTTGCGATAATTTAAATGAAGTAGAAAGGTATAAAATACTTCTCTTGTTAAATTTAAATATATGGATATTAATGATGATGCGAACGAAGTTTTAAATCATCCGAAGAGTTAATAATGACATTCAGTAATGAATGTCCATAATTATTTGAGAAAAATGAGATTAAAAGAAGTTCTTTAACTTAATAGCGTGTTAACAGCTAAGGTTTTTAAAAGTCATACTTATTATGGCGAAACACGTGAACGATGTACGTATGAAGGAACCTTAACATATTATGGGAGTAAAATGCTATTTTTGTAACGATAATAGTCATACTTCTATACACCGCTAAAAGACAAATAGTTAGAGTAAAAATCATGTGATAAATTCCCCAAGCAAGAGAATAATAAAAAGAATACAGTGTTTACATGAATTACCACTTACCACTTTATTTTATTTTTGTTAACTTCCTTAACTAGTTTAAAACATTAAAAAATATAAATACATCTTTTCCATCAAGCTCCAGTTCTTTCATCATCATTACAAGGTGGAAAAGTTTAATCATGATGTCTTACTTCTATCAAATTCATTTAAGTACAAATACACACTTAATCTACAGATCTTTTCTTAAAATAAAATACAATCAGGCTGGAGTACAAGATCAGTTGAATTCATGAATCAATTAATTAATGATATTTGATCAGTATTCTCCTCTCCCGTCTAATCGATATCGATAGTTTCTACATCAAAGTCCAAATTCTTAGTTGGAGTCGGTTCATCTTCCCTCCTTCGCTTTTTCAGAGGCGTCCCTTCTCCGTCCCCATCTTGCATGCTACGTTTAGTTGCTAACACCTTTATCTCGTTGTCAAAAGTTGGGATAATCACTTGCAAATCTTCCTCATCATCTTCAACAATGTCTTCTACAAACATAAATATTTAAAGGTTATAATTTATAAGAATTTAATTCCAACACATAATGTAACGATCGAGTCTATGGTTCGACTGTAAAAATTAACACTAACTCTTAGCATCGTTTTTGCTGGATTCCCCGTTTCCGTTCACCGGCTTCTCTTCCTTTGGTCCCAACGTCGACTTGTCTCCAACGATTTCGAAACATTCCGCAGATTTGTCTCGGTCCTTGGCTTCCTCTTCACTCATTGCAAAGATGTTGATAATGAGGCTATAATTCTGGAGGAAGTCATCACATGTAAGCCGGGTTCCGTTCGTAATTTTGAAATCCTACAATCAAGAACATCAATCAAAATATGTTGATGGATTTTAAATGGCGATGAAGATGAAATTTGTAAACTAGAACCTTCAACAGTTTATCCGCAATATCGTCTGTTTCTCCTTCCTCACTTGAGATCAAAATGGTTCCCGAGCCGTCGACAATCTCCACATCAGGAGCAATCATGCATAGTTCTTTCTTCAGTACTTTTTCATTCAGAATTTTCACGGTCATCTTCTCCAAATCCACTTTCAATCCAATCTAATAAAGAGAAGTAGCTAAGCATCTCCTGAAACAGCATTCTTACGATTCTGTAGATCTTTCAAACAATCTATTACCTCAGGATTGTCTCGACACACGTAGCACTTGGGGTTGGGAGCCATGAGTTGATCTAACGCATACAGTTCTCTTTTAGCAACGCTTACTCGATTTTGGATGTAAACCTTGATATAAAAGGAAAAGAAAACAATGCGGGTCAGTGAAGAGTGAAGAGAAGAAATTACAAAGGCCGTGATGATAATAGCAAATACCATATCACTAAATATTAATCAAAGTCGAAGTAAAGTACATACACATCATTAAATTAAATTGAAATCACATTTGGTTCTTACCGAGCCACATTTGTACCAATCTTCCTTCAGAACTTTGAAAGCCGTCAAGACAATGAAGCCTCCAACGATGGCATTGATCGACGCAATAGCAGGAATAATGTTTCCAGCCATCGCTAAGTCCGAATAAAAATGAATTCAAAATACATTTCATTTCTATTTTCTATGTTCATCTTACTCTGTACCTCGAATCTTATCATTACATCCTGATCCTAGACGAAAAAAGAAAACTTATTAAACTTACACTTGGTATCAAAACGACTCTTCTGATTGATTCCAAAGATACAGCATCGCAAGTTAGCGCATGCCGTAACGAAATCCATTGCAGCGTCATCATCCTTATCCCAAATTAACACTCCATCTTTTTCATCCTAAAATAAGAAATCATTCAATTCGATTATGAAATGAATGATATGAGAATAGTGAAATAAAAGCACGACACATATTGATTCGATTCTCTGCTTACAGCCATGCGATTCTTCAGAATTTCGACGGTTGTTTTGAACACAGAGGCGCACTCAGCGGCAGACCAAATTCGCTGGTCCTTCAATAAGATTTGCTGACCACTCGATGGAGCAATACCGTTGCTGCCATTACTAGCACTCGCCACTGAAAGAATAATATCCATCAATGATAGATAAACCACGAGAAATTGGGAATACTGAATTCACAACATGATAAGGAAGAAAGAAAGAGTACCAGCATCAGGTAAATTGTTCCAATCTAGCGGGGTAGGTGGCCGGCGCTTCTTCCATAAATTCTCCATGGATAAAAGGTACGTGATGTCGTTATTGAAGAACTTTTGAAACAACTTCTCAGGAGCATACTCGATGTTTTGCGCCCAAGAACGAGTTGAAACACGCTCGGTAGACTGTTCAGATTCTGTTGCAGCAAGGGCAGCTTTCCCAGCATCAGCTGAAAAATATATAATAGCGACATTTACAGTTAGAGAACATTGAACAGCAAATTTCGTTACCTCATAGAACACTACGAGGTTAAAAATTACACATTATGCAAGAAATCAACATTTTAAAATTAATTCGAAAACTAACCAACGGCTTCTGGATCCGCAGAATCAGGAGACACGTCTTCATCTGCATCAGCTAGTCCAAACAGTTGGCTAAATAATTCAGAGATAATAAACACAAAAGATTAATCAAGTACATTTCCTCAAATAAATAATTATCCTAATAATCTTTATGACGGGACCACATACTTGAACAGGTGTTTGGCCCAAACAATACAATGAATTGGTTCTGAAGGTGTATTTCTGATAGTACATCCAGGGAAAGTTTTTTGATGAGGTCTCTCGGTACAATCAAAACATTCAGATACACCCTTCTTGTGAACCTACAAATATACAACAAGGCGCGAATAAAGTAACAATAATTATGGATAATTCATTGCAATTTAATTTGAAAGAGGGTTTAACGGCGTGATTAATCATTTACACGCAAAACTTACAGAGACATGTCCATTGGTCCCGGAGGAGCCAGATTCAATCAAAGGGACGTTAGCAGCTAAACACATTCGATTGACATGACTTCGAGCCACGCGGTTATCGAGAGCATTCATTACAAGATCAAACTGCTTGTAGAAGTTGACATCATACTTGGTCCTAACAGAGTGAATGCAAACATTATATTCATCTTCATGTCATGCTCAAACAATTATTGATTAAAAATCAATAAACTCACTCAGTGATGCTGTCATGCAGAGCTGTGATACTGACATTAGGATTAAAAGCCAATGCGGATTCCTTCGCCACTAAGGACTTTGGGCGTCCCACATGTTCCTTCCTAAAGAGGAACTGTCTGTTAAGGTTGCTCACTTCAATTGTGTCCAGATCGATCTAAAATCAAGCAACATGACATGAAGCACATAAAATTAATATTGAGAAATCCTCCATTCCCACAAATAAGCAATTTCCTCCAAATCATAATTATTTTAAAATGGACTAACGATGTGAATATCTTTGAAGCCCGTGAGAACCAAATTTTTTAACAGTTCGCATCCCACGCCCCCGGACCCCACGACCAGAATTTTAGACTTCAGAACTAAATCCTGAATATCCGCCGGCAAAAGTCCGTTAATTTCTGAAGCCATCTTTTAGAGGCCTTTCGATTTATGAAAAGGCAGAACACAACACGTAAAAAATAGTCAATCGTTAAAAGATTGACAGTTTTTGTAGACCCCCAATAAAAACAAATAATAATATAAGCAAAATAAGTTAATCAGGTGTTGACAGTAATCAAAAATCAGAACAACCCCGACACTCTAGTCTAGTGCGTGCAACAATATATTATGCAGACTTTGAAAGTGAATTAAACTGGTAAAAAATGGTCGATCACTGCTCGAAAATTGCAAATGTCAATATTTCGAAGACATTCATTGCTTCACAATGACTTCACAAAGAACCACGAGAAACCGGTGGTGATGGATCATGGATCACGAAGACTAAAAACTCGAACTTCTTTCGCTCTTTCATTCATCCAGGCAGCTACAGTGTAATAATAGCATGGACCGCTTTACGTGCTTTAAGTTTCACAATGCCCATGCCCCATGTGTGTTGAATAGATAATATACTCTTCATTTAGTTCGACATATGGTATAGGGTATGGGCAAAGCACGTACGTTTCAATATAAAATGTCAATGTGCTTAGCCGACGCCGATCCTATTTAGCATGTTAAATGGACAGTACACAGTTTTTCATTGTCCAGCAGGCCAGCGTAATATGCTATGCATTTTCCAAAAAGCATAGAGTGAATGCCTATCTTGTAATTTCACACGCATTTTGTTTGTGCTTTATACCACCATTCAAAAAAAGCCGATTTGTCGAAAGAAGCAGCCTCTAACATGTATAGTAGGAATAAATATAATTAACTAAACTAACTATAATTAATAATTGCAAGCCCATGAGAAATTCCGGTCGGGTTAAATAAAAATTAAATGCTCTTTAGTTATTATCCAGTAGTGTCAATTTCGAATTTAAAGTATTGCTGCGGTTAATTAATTAATCCTTTCGGCTGATAACTCGTAACAGCGCTGTCAACAGTCAATAAATCAGGTAATGTCTAATAAGTTGTGTTTTGGAAGATTATCGTCTTGTCAAATGACACTAATCTTTTAATTTGCTAATTGAAGTATTCAACTCCTTCACTAGATTACCGACTTATTTTTGTTGATGTTGTTGCAGGCAGACAAATAAATTGCCCAAGAGACAGAAGACGTCATGGCGTTCGTCTGCACAATTTCCAACGAGGTTCCAGAAGTACCCGTGGTGTCCCCAGCGTCTGGCTCCATATTTGAGAAGCGTCTCATCGAGAAGTACATTCAAGAAAATGGGAGCAAGGATCCCGTTAATGGGGAGCCTTTGGAACTGGATCAGTTAATCGAAGTGAAAGCACCCGCCTTTGTCAAGGCTAAGCCTCCCACTCACACCAGTATTCCTGGAATTTTGAAGTCGTTGCAAGATGAGTGGGATGCAGTTATGTTGTACAGTTTCACCCTGAAGCAACAACTTCAAACGGCCCGGCAAGAGCTTTCTCACGCTCTCTATCAGCATGACGCAGCATGTCGTGTGATTGCTCGTTTGACGAAGGAACTCCATTCTGCTCGAGAAGCCTTGGCGACGCTGAAGCCCCAGCAGACTATTGCGACACCCAGTGGAGCTCAAGTTGCAGTCGCAGAACCATCGCATACGATGGAAGTTGTTGGTATCAATCAAGACATCCACCAGAAGCTTCAAGAGACAGCGGCTGTCCTCACTCAAGAAAGAAAGCGTAAGGCGAAGAACGTTCCTCCCAATTTGGCCTCCTCTGACGATATGAAGGAATACAGGACGACTGCATCCCACACCGGATTGCATAGTGCTAGCTCGCCTGGTATCATGTGTCTGGACGTCTCCAACGACTTGATCGTCACAGGAGGAAACGACAAGTCCGTCACTGTATTCAACAAGAGCACTGAACAAATCGTGGCTTCTTTGAAGGGTCATAGCAAGAAGGTTATGAACGTTGTGTGTCATCCTGCGGAACAGCTAGTGATGAGCGGATCGATGGACTCGACCGCAAGAGTTTGGCACATTCCAACATCCCAATGCATACAAGTTATACGGGCTCATGAAAGCACGATCGTAGCTTGAAAATTTATTCAAAGTAATTACTTTTAACGTTAGAAGAATTTTAAAGTATACAAAACAAATGAAATATGTATTTAACTTGAAAAATCTTTCTGTCTTCTTCCGTACGTTAGGAAATTTCTTTTGTAAGAATGTTAGTTAGTTTAAGTTAAGTAAGGTCATTGAAATAAGCGATGTCATTTTACTATAAGATTTGCTTTGCTTTTTTGGGCGTAAATGTAAGTAATTTTACTTTTCGAATGACTGCACGATGTGAACGTGAAGGAATATAATGATTCGATTATAGACAGTGACTATCTATATGTAACTTTAAACATAAAGGGTTTTCAATTTTGTTCAGCCTCTACAAATGAGGGAGTGAAACATTATCTTTATAAATTGCTTAATGTTAATAGTTAATATTGTATGAATTACGTTAAGTCATATTAGTTAGGGACTATATACGCCTACTTCATTATTTGGAGAGTTAGATGGTTGCATGAAGGATAAAACTTTTGGCATGTTCTCTTCTTATTGAATTGAGAACGAAGTTGAAATACATAAATAAATTATTATTGTTTTATATTCTAATGAAAAAAGATATGAGCTTTCTAGTTCTTGTCACTGAGTTGTGATTGTTTTCATTGATTTGAAATTGCGGTTTAAGTAAATGAAGTTTCAATGCATTTTTTTTGACTGTATTAGCTTTCAACTACCTATTACCAATC
>JAHZNI010003562.1:0-15485 GCA_027744415.1 Seira ritae | reverse complement strand
TGTTTTATTTTCTCAGGGATCGATCCCAAGTTCGAACGAGAGCTCAATCCTTTACTCACCAAACTCTACCGCGAATGGCAGTGGTTTACTTTCTGTCAACCCTGAGTCAATCGTGGTCAAAGTTTCGTCGCCGTCAAAAGGCGATGTCTTATACAAGTCAATCATGATTGGTAACTCTGATCACACTCCAAAAGTAATTGCCTCCGCCTTGGAAAAATTAGGAATGGAAGAGGAGGATCCGAAAAACTTTAACCTAGTTCAAATTCTACCTCACAAGGAATTGAAGTTTCCTGCCAATGCTAACGTCTTCTATGCGCTCGATACTTCGGTGCAGCCTACCGATCTAAGACTAGAAGTTCGTCCAAATCAAGCTTCCATTCATAACAACAACAACACCATTAGTCATAATAATCATAGTAAAAATAGCGTCTCCAAAATTTCTACGAGATCAACCTGAACAGAAAAACACATGAATTGTTCATGTACAGAATATTTGTCGACGTAGAAAAGGAAGAATTTTTATAACTTTGAAATTAGTATATTATATATTTATAGTAATATATATTTTTGGTACTTCAGTGAAAATTAAAATTAGGACGTAATATCTGATCATACGTAAAAAATAACGAGAGAATCAATACGAAAGATTCTTCGGAACAAATCATAATGAGCAGCCTCAAACTTAGAAACTCAAACAAATTAGATGTAACTTTATAAACTGTGATAGTGTTCAAAAATCACGATACAGCGGCCTTGGCTTTAGGTTTGCCAGGAATAAAATATACATCCATTCGTTCCATCAGTGTTTGTAGTCCATCAATCCTAATTTTTATGCATTCGACATAAAAAAATAAATAAAATGAAAATGTAAAAATAAATTGATACTTTTGCTTTCATACTTACGGCATTTATTTAATAATGCATACAAATGACTCAGACATCAAAAGCGAGTTTCCGACTTCTACTGAAAATTAAATACACTTTTAATTGCTCCACTTGATCGAATTAAAGCCTTCTTGCTTTCCTAGGACGCGGGGGAGTAAACGAAATGGGAGTATTATCAGTGACGGAAATTATTTTTAAACCAGCCATTTGGAGTCCTTTCACGGCACTCATTCTACCGGGACCTAAGCCTTGGACCATCACTCTTACCAGATTTGCACCTTTTCCCTTAGCTTCCTACAAAAACAAAAACAGATTCATTGCAAAATACTAGAATTTATTGTAATTGGCCATATTAGCGATACTTCAAGCAAAAAAAAATGACTAACTGTGCCAATAGCAATTGCCGTCGTTTGTGCAGCGATGTTCGTCCCTTTCCGGCAATTTTTGAAGCCGTCCATTCCGCACGATCTATAAGCTATCATATCCTGTCCTTTTCCATCGGTTATATTCATGATTGTATTATTTTTTGACGCCTTTATGTAACAAATCGGTATATCGGAGAATTTGATTCCATCAAAGAGCCGATTTTTGGTGTCAGCATCGGGGAACATGCTTTCTTGACTGGAAATCATCCATAATCAAATCAAATAATAATGAATGAATCTGAATAATTATAATCATACATTTAGCATGCAAAAATAAGCTACAGAGCTAAATAACACAGCTCTAGGTTTGGCACCAGCAGCATACCTCGAACTGATAAGATCCACATCCAAGAGCTTCTCTCCCTGAGTACCCTGATCCCTCAATGGGGTTGATTTGATTAGTTCTCGTCGATCGTCAGCTTTCCATCTTTTGCAAACCTCAAGCAAAACAGGCATGTTAGCTTTCTGCGGACGTTGCTGATGGCCATTTTCTAGCAAAAATCTCGACGTTGGAAATATTGTTCTGTTTGACTGTCGAAGCAGCGTGGAAAGATTCATTTTTAACGTTAACGGTTGCTTTCCCTTCACATTCACTCAACAAAAATTTTTAATCCTTCAGCGTGAGTGTTCGTTAATTAAAATTAATTTTCTTTTCTATCCATGCACTGACGAATGAAAAAATTATAACTTTGTTTTGTTTTCTCTTTCCCGGCGAGGTCTATTTGGTCTTTACGGTACAGAACAGAGGACACAGACGTGCAATGAGTGCATTAGATGCAAAACATATGACCAGACTAGACCAGAAGTAAAAGCACCCTTTTTCGCATACCTTCTTCTCCTGTCATCATTGCATCATCATCATTTTAGTGCTGCACTTTTCCAGAGTCATATTTTTTCCTTCTCGCTTCGAGTGGCTATACTTTCATCTCTTCTCATGAATCTCAAAGTAAACTTTTAGTGAAGTCAAAACGTAGACTCCAAAAACATGATTTCGAAATAGTAAAGTAAAATCATAGTAAGCAACATTTATTGTGATGTTCGCTTCTAATTAGGCACTATAAAATATTCAGTACAACATGATGGAAGAATAATAATTGGCGATTTCAAATAAAACTGACTGTTTATTTTCATTGAAATATGTATGTGGTCTGCACATTATTTCTCCGTTTCTACATCAAAGGAAACCATAGTTTGGCTCCTTTTTGCGCAACCTAGAAGGTAAAAAACATTACAATAATTTGCATCTTAACATCGTTATTTATGCAACTCTATTAAGCTAAGTTCTAGATGTTCAAGAGGAGTATAAGAATTGATGTAGTAGGTAGATCGCTGCCAGTTTGATGAATTATAATTATAAGTATATATGATGAATTCAATGAGGGATAAAAGTTCAGCGGAAATAAGTAAAAATGCTTATACTTCATGTAAACATTTTTCTGGTGCATACAAATAGATAGATGACTTCCAAACAGGTTTTCCAAAATTATTGCACGTGAGGAAGAATGAGATCAAAATGGAAATATTCGCAAATATAATAGTCATGTCAAGCTGTCATTTCGTTCAATGGATGCAACATGTAGTAAAGTCCCCTGTGGATAATTTTCTCTTGTCACAAAATGGAAATTCCGATAAAATGCAATACGGCTAAAAAAGTAGGTGGATTTTGTTTGTAAGCTTTTTGCATATTATATCTAATAATATTGCTTTCAATCCCATTTTGCCTTTACCATTTTGGATTTAGCTGAGGGATATATGTTGGGGCAGATCTGAATATAAATGGAAATGACAATAGATCTATAATACACACATACATTATCCTTGCATTATGCCTGAATTTATTACATATCATATCATAATTATTATACTGCTTAGAAGATTTTTTATTCTTTGCCTTACCTGAACTGAACAGAACAGCAGAATTGTACAGCATTGCATTGCAATGTAAAATGCATAGTATTTAAGCCCATATTTTCGCTTTTTATGCCAACGTAGTGATTTTTCAGCCTTTTCCGTGCACTTCAATGGTATCTATCGTTTTTGTACTATACTCGGCTATCCTGTGGTCATCATCAAACATCACATCATATTTCTACATTGCACTGACTCATTCAAAGCTGATGATAGACTTCACTTGCAACATTAAGTGAGTTGTGTTTTCAAAAGTTATTATTTTAAAAGCAGTGGAAAGATTCAGAATATTCGTGGAAATTAAAGTATATTGTTCTTAATTTGTGAGTGTGACGTCAATTAATTCCTTCCTAGTAATCCTGACCTATCTAAACAAAAAGGAGTTTTCTCATCGCTGAATACGTTTTTTCGCAGGTAATTTTTTACAGTTCATAAAAGCACGAAGAAAAGTCACTAAAATGTTTAGAAGTAAGGTCGAAGTTGAGGTAATGGCCGATTTTAGGGTAGCTAAATTGGTACCTCTAAAAGCTGATGACCTATCCATTAAAACTAACAAGTCATCGTCACAATATTAGTGATTCATTGTATACCTAATTTTGTTTTCATTTATTAAAGCATTAGCTTGAATCCTTATTTATGTATTTAAACTCGTCTATGACTGAAGATGAAATAGTATTCCTTGTTATGTCTACAAGTAAAGTAATATGTGATTATTCAGTTAAGGTGGTAGTGAGCATTTATTTAATGGTAGGTTTAACGTTTAAGCGTATTGACTTAAGTAGTATTCTGCAAACTAAAAGATGCTGACGATGATGGGTGTTGCTATTAATGTGGCCTTTAATTTCATTATATAGTATTACCAAGTACATAATAATTGTGCTGGCATTGCAATGATAGAATAATTTCAGTTGGTCTTGACTTGAGAGTTGAGAGTATGAGAATTTTTTTCTTAGAGTTTGGAGATAATGCAAATGTTGCTTAATAAATGTCGAATGTACTGGTTGTTGTGTAAGCATCCAACTTATTTAGTTCCGCTCTGTCGGTTATCTCTGTCAGCGAAATAAGCGCATGCAGCTATGAAGACACATTTAATATAAGGATTTCCTTCTGAGAAAAGTCAAAGTTTTGGCGTTTTTATTGGATCAATCGCATCTTTTGTCCTTGGATCGAAATTAGTGAAGCTATATTCGAAGTTCATATGATTTTGGGTGACAAATTCCAGTGAGACTAGAAATTACAAAGTTGCAAAAAAGTAAAACTTGATTGCAACATTTGCCTGATTTGCAAGCCTTTGTTTGGACTTCTCTAAGGTTTTGACGTTAATAGATTGAATGATGTTGTTTCGCATTTATCGCAAGAAAGTGTCTTAGGCTATTGCTAAAAGTTTAAATAAATGGGACAACTCAATTTTTATGAAGTGATTTTTCTTCACTGTTTTAGGTACCCATACGTCACCAATATATATCGCAGTTGTAACAAGAAGCACAAGGGATTAAGAAGGAATCTCGTGAAGAGACCGTTGAGGATTTGAAAAAGTGTGACCAACTAGCTTTTAAACATGGAATCCACTCGACGTTTGAATGTTAAAAAACAGACTCTAGATGATGCATACGCAGCACCCGCAAATTTCTTGGAAATCGACGTAATAAATCCAATCACTCATGGCATTGGAAATAAACGTTACACCGATTACGAAGTCAGGCTGAGGGTAAGCTGAAGAAAATAAAAAGTAAAGAGGTTCAAAATGGTCATATATCATATTCCTAAGTTGACTGATTATGTATATCCTTAAAATTTTTCTAGACGAATCTCCCCGTATTTCGCGTAAAGGAATCCTCAGTTAGGAGAAGATACTCGGATTTTGAATGGCTGCGGGGTGAGCTGGAACGTGATTCGAAAATCGTTGTACCACCATTGCCATCCAAAGCTTGGAAAAGACAACTACCTTTCAGGTAGATATCCAGTATGTGCTTGTAAGAAATTATTATGTTTGAACAATTTAAAATGCATGTATAATTTTTTATCAGATCGGACGATGGGATTTACGATGAAGATTTCATTGAGGATAGGCGAAAAGGCTTAGAAATATTTGTAAACAAGTAAGTTTGATACAGTCTTTTGTTCATTTTGTATTTGTTTGCAGTGAAAATTCATGTTATAAAATTAACTACGTTTATTTAGGATTGCTGGTCATCCACTGGCGCAAAATGAAAAATGTTTACACATGTTTCTCCAAGATCCAGTCATAGATAAAAATTACGTTCCAGGAAAGATGAGAAATGTTCAGTGAAAGATTTATTATTTCCTTAACCTCTTTATTCTTAAAAAAGAATTTGCTATTGTAAGTTGAGGTGAAACTATTTAAAGTTTAAACATAGCTGCGATCTTCGAGACAAATCTATTTCTTATCGGCCATAAATATTTCAATGATCCACAAACTGCTGATAATGATTTTAGGATGAGCATAATTTACGGAACTGGGAAAGCAAAATGAGGTCTGAATATTTTGAGTTTGTATATTAGTGATGTTTATGTTATATGTTATAATAATATGTGTATCTGACTTTACAAAAGGAAAGATTTCAACCTATATCCAGAATTAAGTAAGTCTATTGATATTTAAAGATAAAAAATAAAAATACATAGGTAAAAATCATATTTATTATGATTTAAGATTTTAAACAAAAAAGTTGCTTTAATGAGAATTTCTCAAATGTAACTTATCACTGGAGTTCATTATGCCGGCTCCTGTGATTTAATCACTTTTGAAAAAATAATCAGCGCGAACAAGACATTCTATATTCGTCACTTTATATGCCTTAGGCTTTTGTGTATCCAATATCCAATTAAGCAGTACGTTTTTTCTCTTACTTAATTGTTAGCTCATAGTAGCACTAGTAAAACCTGTTATGGATTTTATCGAGATCGAAAGGAATCAATTTTATAAATATTGTGTGGAGTTCTCCCTTACATGATAAATAATTAAAATTGCACTTTCTTCCACAAAGTTCGATCGCGGTGAGCTTTATTCAAATTCTTAATTTATATTTCACGGACAACATGAAAGGCATCAGTTACAATTGTTAGATAAATTGTTTCATTGCTTATGGCTTCTTGCTCCTATGAATAATTGTTTAGTGTCAGAAATGAGGAATCTTTGGTTTATGTGACTTACTTCGAATACGTCCATACAAGTATAACATCTTAAGTACTTTTCACATGCGTTTTGATTTTTATATTTTTCATCATTCATTTTAAATTAATGTCCAGAAGGCCGATCATTTTTAGCCCAACATCGTAGGTGGTAGGTAGGTAAGCATAACATATTTCAAGTTTGCTAACAAAAATACATGCTCTTGAATAAAGTCATTTCGTTAATTCACAATCAGCACCAAGAAGAAAATACTCGTGAAAATAAAAACAACTAGAATTTACAATACTGCACCAAACATGTGAGCTCAATCAAATCATCATTTCTTCCACTCATGAGATTGATTATTCATTCTTTCCACTTCCGGTGAATCTATCTTTCCGATGATTCTTTTAAGTTCTTAGCTCAGATCATATTCCCTTGTGAAAAGCTAGAAGCTGCCTCAGCTATTTCCTAAATTATGTCAAAGCATGCCCTTTCCTTAAAAGAAGATTAGAAATTGTGACGCGTGCGGTAGTATAATATGCCTAATAATACATAAAAATAAATCACTAAAATATTCAACAAAACTGACAAGTAATTATGCGCTTCACAAGAGACACGTCAGCCTTTCTGTTTCCATATTGTTTTCTGGCAAAGGATAAGAAAACCTCTTCTAAAGTCGTCTCATTGACGGAATAGTCTTCAATCAGGTCACCATAGGTTCTCTTGAGATCTTCCATTGTTTTGAAAAGGACGTTCCATGGAATGGATGCATTGTGCACTTGGTATTGTAGTACGTTCTGCAAAAACATTAGTTCAAAATAAAACAGGATGAATTGTGTGAGCCATCGACAATTGCGCAGATTTATGAATAATCTTTAATTTTTATTAATTACCTGGTGCCTGTCTTTCAGTGTGCATGGATAAAACTTTTGATTGATTTCCGTGGTCAACTCATTCAATTCGGAGGACTCTACGGGAACATTAGACTTCAGTTTAAGGGAAAGACAGAAGTAGGGGAGGATCTCCGACCATTGCCATCGCCACACTTAATCTTCTTTTCATCCCACCGCTGTACTTCTGGCACTGAACATTTGCGCTCTCCGACAATCCCAATTTATTTAACCATTTGTCAGCCTCAGCTTGCCCCACACTTCCTGGGACACCTCTAAGTCTGCAAAACAGTTGGAGCATTTCTCTTCCAGTCAATACCCCAATAATTCCATCAAATTGAGGACAATATCCAAGATTAGATAGGAATTTCTTTTGGTTCTTTTCTAATGTGTTTGGGAAAGCGTATGCATTTCCGAAAGATCGGAACTCATCGCCTGTCAGCATACGGAATGTAGTAGTTTTTCCAGCGCCGTTTACTCCCAAGAGACCGAAGCATTCACCGTGATGCACTCCAAAACTTAGTTTCGACACGGCTGCAAATGTTCCATAGCTCTTGCAAAAGTTTTGCACGACTAATGCATCCTCACTCACTTTTCCTATGAACATTGTCAAATACCCTTTGACATAATCACTCACGAAGGAATTACAAGCACTGTTAGTGTTACTTTTAAGGAATTCTTACCATTTACAACCATATCTGAAACTCGTTGAGATTCTTTCTGAACATCTTCATCCTGTATATTTGCTTGGAAAACAGACTCTTCGGTTTTTATGATTTTCCCAATAATCTTTTGGATGATTCCAAATTCAAGAAGTATGAGGAGTATTTGATAGACAAGTGCCATCAAAACCATGAATAACAATTCCTGTCCTATGCCGGGAGTTCTTGTCGTCTGTGCTCCGAATCCATGTTTCTCGTATTCCCAAGTTATGTAAGGAATGGGTTTGAAGCATTTCCAATGTTCTGTGAGGCAGTTATCTGAAGCATGAAAAGTAATATTTTAGCACTCTTTTTACTTTGTTCAGATTAGTAAGGAAGCCACCCTTGAAAATTAATCCTCATACCACAGCACTCTCTGTATTCCATTGGAACTTGTATAGAAGGATCACAAATAAGTTTCTTTGCTTCGCCAGACAGGATATTGCATCTGCCATTAGTCGTCGCTATTTCAGAAAATCGCATCGTGCTTATCGCAGCTCCGAATGTGGGAAACACCCTGCCTATCCACCGAAATTTGTCTGCTATGGACAATAAGTCTCCTAATTCCATTACGTGAACAATCAGACACAATATCATTCCTAAAAATTAAAACAAAAAATTATTTCCTAGTTTTCCTGGCACGCGACGAGGTTTTAAATTTCATTCCAACGATATTTTACCTGATGCAACATGAATTATGGAGACGAACGCGAAACCACCAGCCACCGTAGTGGAATAAAGACTAATGAGATAGGAAAACGAAATGGCAGAATATCCGTATACCATCAGAATGAGAAATGCAACCCCTGAAGAAAAAACATTTTCATAAGAAATTTAAATTGATCAAAATGCGTATTATTTTAAATATAGACAGCTAACCAGCGCCGCCATATGCGGTAAAAACACTGTACGTCTCAAATATCGGGAAACACAGGGTCATTACGAAAACGACCAAAAGCATGCAGAAAAAGTCCCATGCAAAAGCAGACGACCAATAAATTAACGGGTTTACCCCCGTCATTAATTGAAGTTGTTTAGCCTGTTTCAATGAGAAAATTAATTTTTAGCCAACTTCATCGATCAGATACTAGCATAGCATACCAATACAATTTTTCAATATCTTACCTTGCACAATTTTTCTTCGATGGGAAAGACGATAAAACTTGCGGCCAACAATGCCAATCCTATGGGCATGAAAACAGCAAACATGATTGGAACAGTTTGAGAGAAAATCGGGTCGGGTTTTGCAGCTTCTAACAATGCATCAGTGGTAGACTGAAGTGGATGATTGGTAACGGATATTCTGAAATTTTGACTTGGTTCCAAATTCTTCAAAAGAGCATTCGAAGCTAGATTAAGAGATAGCGCGGCAGCGTGGTTCGGAACTGTGTTAAACATGCCATTAGCATTTGTTGCGTTCATCTCAAGAGCTACGATATGCCTCTCTCGGTAAGAGGCGATGTCTTTAACCCCCAGGTCTGCGAGTGCCATTGCAGCAGTTTGTCCTGAAGGAACTGCTTTGGCGGATGCTCCTATGATGCTCTCAAGAAGAGATCCTAAAGCCTGTTGGAAATAATTTCTCAGTAAATCTAAGAAACTTTACTCATATACAAGATAAATTGTTGAAGTTGAAGGGAATCTTTACTGGATCAGACGTGGCGTAAAGTGTTACAGGATCCTTATAGCTGTCCAGTGTGACTTGCAACGGTGGCGGTGATGGAGCTGATTCAAAAGAGGAGTTGCTCACTCGTATAGCCAAAATCAGTATTATGACGGGAATGATTAGTTGGCTCAGCATCAATTTGCTTTTCCTGAGGGTGTATATGTACTTTTTCGTGAATAATGCCATCCACTGTTCTTGGGCTAGTCGCAGTCCGCGGACTCGTTCGCGAGCAGATTTAAGTGCTAAAAAGGAATTATAAAGAAATATCTGTTTCATTCATTATTTTGCGACTATGAATAAAAGAAAAGACGCAATAACTTACAAATTCGTTCGTCTACAAGCCGGTGAGCGCTTTCTGGTGTTCCTTCAGTGCTAACTAAGCAGTTTTCGTTTCCATTTGCATGATCTTCGGCTAACTCACCAACTCTGAAAGAAGAAACACCGCCATGAAGCTGTACATATTATCCACTTGTAAATTGCTTTAGCGGAAACCTGCAGTAATGTGAATGTCTTTACCTCAAAAATACTTCGTCCATCGTTGTAAGAGAAAGACCAATAGTCTGTATGCATAAATTGTCTTTGTTTTCCGTCATCCTGGAAAACATATCCGTGAGCACCGAAGTAGAAGTAGTTCCAGTTGGGAGTGTCACTAGCATTTCAGATTCATTTGTTGCATGGATCTTCTTGATCGAAGCGTTTGGAACATAGTTTTGAATCATCGGTAAAATAACGTTTTGTTTTCCTCCGGGTGCAAGAGTTAATTTCAAGGTATAGCCGGTTCCATAATATTTCTTAAGGAACATGGGAGTGCCTGAGCACTGTAACTTTCCATTAGCCATTATGCCGATGCGATCTCCAAGGACATCAGCTTCCTCCACTATGAGAGTAAACACGAATTCTTTCTTTTAATTGTTAGGCCTACATCAAACGTAACATAAACTATTTTTTGACGGAAGATTTTTCATACTGAAATGGGTTGTCAACAAAATGGTTCGGTGCCCTCGCATTTCTAACAATACATCCCAGATAGCACGTCTAATCGAATCAAAAATCATTTTATGAAGTCCGTTTCACCGATGTATTACAGTAATTTTATAACTTAATTTAGCTATAGTTTACCTGGCTTCGGGGTCCATGCCACTAAAAAAGACCATTAAGATATACGCATTAGAATATGGGCTGCATTGATTTAATTTAATTACTTTTATTATGATGAAGATTTTTATTACCTTGTTGGTTCGTCGAGTATAACTACTTTGGTTCCCCCGATTAATGCAATTCCCAAACTCAGTTTTCTCTTTTGACCCCCAGACAAGCCCATTGATAACTTGTTTTCTTTCTCGGAAAGCTCGAGCTTACGCAGTAAATCTTTTGACTCTCTCAAGGCTTCGGAAGATGAAAGCCCTTTGAGCTGAGGTGATAAAAAGCCAAAAATTCATGAGGCGTTTCTTCATTGCGTCATGAAAATTCTTATAAAAGCAATGTTTGGATTTACCTGGCCGAAAAACCTCAAATGTTCTGAAACTGTGAGCTTATCGAAGAGCATGTTGTGTTGGGGGCATAAGCCCATATTTTGCCTAACTTGGTCAAGTTCTGAACTTATGTCATATCCATTTATTGTAGCTGTCCCGCTGGTTGGTGCAAACAATCCTGAGTGAGTGACATTGGAATTTTACATTACGCAACCTATTTTTGTCTCATTATTTGCTTGTTCATGTATTTCATCATACCAGTTAACATTGAAATTGTAGTAGTTTTCCCAGCGCCATTATGGCCAAGCAAAGCAAAAATCTCTCCATCATACATTTTTACACTGACTCCATCAACGGCAACTTTATTTCTTCCAAATCGTTTCTTCAATTGTTTAATATCAACCCCCACAATAGTGTCTGCAGGTTGTGCTTCAAATCCTGGCATATTGACATCATGCTCAGCATTTTTACTGGCCGAATTAGGATGCTCATCTTTTGTTCCATTTTTTCGCCACCAAGTGCTTGGCTGTTTTCATGCAAAAATTGGAGTATAAATTATTGGAAATATAGAACGTTTGCAATACAAAAAGGAATAGCAATTTGGCCACCTACTTGGAAGATGTAATACCAAGGTCTCCTCACGCCGTACTCGGACGGAATGACATTTTCCACATAAACAGTCAGGCACATATACATTGTTGTATTTACCAAAAACATTAAAATTACATGTCCCAAGCACAGTGGATCCACACTACTAATAGGCTCAGCGATGTTATACCAGTGAGCTCCAACAGCTGGGAGAAAAAAAATCAATAAATTGATATCAAAAAAATCTAAATTAATCAATAATTCATTTCATGGAAAAATAACTCAGCATTCTGTATTTTGCTAAATGAAAGGAGTACACAAATTGGCATGTGTTCCTCTTAACCAAAGCGACCACGGTTTAGCATGCAACATTTTTTTCTATTATTAGCGTACCTTTCCCTTCAAATGCCGTCATGACTTTGATCGCCAAATGGAGAGCCATGTTGGGAAGTAAAGCAACTCCCATCTTTTCGGCAAACCCTGTCATTTGGTAATTCTTTTCAATGCGAACAAACAGGAAATAGTAGGAGGCAAGCCACAAAATGATTCCAACAGTCGTGGCAAGTGTTGCTAAAGTTTTAAAATAAAAATATTTTTGAAAGCGCATATACATTTACACAATTCTAAAATTCCATACTCCATACTAAAATCTGGGTTCCTTTTCTTACGTCTTTTGAAGAATGATGAAATGAAGAAACAAAATGAAGACGCTGACATCGCATACATAAACAGCACAAACCACCAAAGAGATGCGTCACTATAAAGCAGAACGGCACCGGATTCAATACTGAATGTCCAGAATAGTAGAAACACTACTATTGTAATGCTGATACTTAAGATCAACATCGAGTTTATCATCCAGCCAAGCCATTGCATCCAGCCTGGGAGTCCATTCAGTTTTAAGAGTTCCTACGTACAAACATTGCACATTGTCCGAATTTGAAATAACTTTCCAGTTTGAAGATACTCTGGTGTGGTGCATAATATTATGTAATTTTACCCTTATTCCAGTCTCTTTTTCACTGACAACAGCTCTAATTATGGATGGAACCATGAATATAAATCCTAGCACAAATAGTTGAGGTAACAGAATGAAATAGAAGAGACTAAAGTCGACACTGATTTTGAAGGGAGGATATGGAAAGGCTTGAGTTGATAGCTAAATTGAGTAAAAACATACTCAAATTTACTTAATGTAAGCATTTGATTTGACCACTTTCTTTTAAATTTTTAATCTTTTACCTGCTGGGGAAAATCTTTTCCTGTAGCTAGTTTAGCAAGACTTCGGTCAATGCATGCTTGGAACCCACTAAATCCTGACTCGACATACGCCTTTTCATGTTCTATACAAACATGCACATGCACCATCAAAATTTTACAGTCCTACCAAACTTGATAAAACCGAAAATTTTATTGCGACGCTTACCATGATTAGGCACAGGAAGTTGGAACCAGGGGAATAGAAGGCCAGTGTCATGGAATGTATCAACGATTCTTATCTTGTAGGACATGGAGTTAAAGTTTCTCAGCCCATCTTCGAAAATAATTGCTGCACGAAACGATCCTTTCGCTGTGTCATTGAAATTCAGACTAGTCATTAACTTCTCGATTTCCTCCTCGTCTTTAAATGGTTTCCATTCTATATTTTACAAGACATGATACTGAAAACTTTTTATTGCTTTTTGGAAACATTGTTAAAATATTTTATATGTACATGAATATTTTTTAAAATCCTTTTAACAATTGATTTACCAGCTTTGACCTCAGGAAGCATATTTGCGACATCTGTCATGACCCGCTTTGTCAGATCATTCTCAGGAGCGTACGCAACAAAACAATTCTGACAAGAGACTTTATACTTTAATCTTGTTCTCATGTCCTGCAATTGTAAAAAATTAAAAAGAAGTGTTTTTCATAATTATGCTTCCACTTCATTGAAATTTTCAATATGAAAGGAAACAAGGGTTTCCCTTTAATTGGAAAATATAACTCCCGTAATGAACTTACAGCCTCATGAATAGGTAGAAAATAAGTTGTT
Source organism: Seira ritae (assembly GCA_027744415.1). Taxonomy (NCBI): domain Eukaryota; kingdom Metazoa; phylum Arthropoda; class Collembola; order Entomobryomorpha; family Entomobryidae; genus Seira; species Seira ritae. Next base: position 1,779 of record JAHZNI010003562.1, on the reverse strand, counting down.
TCATTCCATGTCACATCAGTTCCCTTCTCTCCCGACTGACCCTTTCCAGCGGCCTGCAAACCCAATTTGAAATTATTGATGTAGTGGAACCCACAAAGACAGATACAAAAAACCTTCTCCACAGTAGCGTGTCCTCGACAAACGCCATCGCATGAAATGAAACAGCTAAATATGTCTCACCAGAATCATGGCGCACAATGTTGGGAGAATAATTTCCAATGCCGTCACAATATAGTGTCTCCTCCTCAAGAGGAGATTTTTCCACACGAGGAGTCCAATTTTGCGCAACATTTCGAGCACCAAGTGGCACCAACGACTACGGTAGTTAGTCTCGTAATAACCTACAATTATGTCGTCTTCATCGTCACCATAAATTTCATCGTCGTAGTCTTCCTCACTTGTCACTCCACTACCACTACGAGCATGACGCAAACTAATGCCATTTTTATCACTGCTTGTTTTGCCATTTTTATTATGTGCTTTATTACTTCGTGTGTAACGAGCACCTCCACTCGTATTCCTAGAAATGTTTCCATTGTTTATGTTGTGACGTGCCGACCTGCCGTTTCTTGCTGCAGTAGAGGATCCAGATAGAAGGGGACGAAGAACTCCGCTATCCTTTAAGCACCCCATATAGGATGTATGTATTATGTATGATATTTGATACCTTGGCTATATTATATGCTGACAAATAGGTCCATTCCTCTGTTCATGCATACATACATGCATCCGAGATGCATGGAGAGATATAGAGTAAAGTTATTTTTTAGACTCAAATTAGGCTAGGCTAGGTTTCACAGAACTCACAATTTCATACGGACCCCACATAATATAGAATTCTAGTATCATATAACAAGGGAAATCGGGATAGTGTTTCTTTGCTGAACGAAGGTTGAAAACATGCAAACTTTTTCTTGCACTTGTCTTGGCAAAATGACTCACTCACTGTCACTTGTTCAACCGGAAAAAGAGTTACCTAATAGTAAAACACCCACACTGAAAAAGAAAACGCTGAAGCTAAGAGGGTTGCTAGTTATAGTTGTCGTTGTGCACCTTCGTCCATGCAACCTTAGAAAAACGCTCGTTTTTGTCGGTCGGTAGAAGAGTCCTCCCACTTTTTGCTTCAATGTTGAAAAATTGCAAAGTCTGAATTTTTGCATGCTAATCTATTTGGATTTCATGACAGGTTCAAATATCCAGACAAGGGTGTGTGCTCATTGCTGACAGTTCTGTTAAAAGTAACAAATGGGAATGGAATAAAATACATAAATACATGAAACGTGGAAAATATAAACAATAAACAAGTCAGTATTTATGCATACAATATTTTATCAAAGATGAATTTTAAACTTAATTTGTAGCATTGCATCGAAAAAGGAAATGTGCGTTCATTTTATGTTCATAGTATTTACAAAATGTTATCTTTACTCGTAAAATGCAAGATGTTTTCATTTCACATAAATTCCGACTCTAATTCATGGGCTTTTGCTTTAATGGAATGGAAGACATATAATGAATACGATGATTTTAAAATTCTTATCTTAGGTTTCCCACTAAAAACTCAAAAAGTGGATGGTCTTTGTGTCTACTCTAATATTGTGAAATTCCAATTGGTTTTTTCATGGACAACTTAAAGTCAAGTTGATAGTACAGCGTAAAAAATGTCGTATTATAAATGCTATAAATGTGAGAATTTTAAGTTCAGATTCCTGCTCACAAAACAAATATGAAATTGTCTTCATGCAACACAATATGACTCCAATGATAAAAAGATTGTAC
>JAHZNI010003561.1:0-11896 GCA_027744415.1 Seira ritae | reverse complement strand
ATTGTTGACGGGCTTGAGCATTCAAAAATCTCGTCTGCATTTTGATTTCTTCACTATCACCATCGTCATTATATCGAATAAGACAACAATATGATGATTACAATAGTGTTGTTGGCGATAGTGATAGTACTTAAGTTGTTTTCTGGTAAAGGGAGCAGATGGTCATAAAAATCCACAGTTGCAAAACATTGGCATCTTACTGCTATATACCGCATTAAATATGACATATCGTCATCGTCCCCCCATCAGTTATAGAAGCTAATTCAAGTAAAGAGCGAAAAGAAAAAATGAAAGGGAACCATGCAGTGAATATGAAACCACAAAAACAACTATTGGCTTTCCGATTCGAATCTTTTTTCCATCTCAAAAGAAGAATTTCATCTTAATGCGCTTAATTCGATTCTACCAACACTTTGTGCTGAGGACCAAAGTCCACTAAACGACAATGGACGGAATGTTTGTTCAATGCAATTGGCAAGATCATTTACAACAAAAAAAAGAAATGCACGGAGTAGGACAACAAGCATAATATGCACAAAGAAAGAGGTCCTTTTGCTTCGGTCAAAACCGTTGCAAAATAATAATTAAGGAGCAAAGCTGCTTTCTGTTTTTCTCTGTTCTCCTTGGACGTACAACCTATTTTTCCGGTGGGATTTTTTAAAAAATGCACCGCCGGTTTATTTTCAAAATTTTTTTCACCATAAGACCCCATAAGAAAAGCTGAGTACATACATACATGAGTTCTTCGAGATGAATGGTTAATTTTACAGATTTTTTTTCAAAGGCATTCGGTCGCTAGAGGTGAAATACCTAGCCTGACCCCTTTCTCCCATTTAAAATGCCAAAAAATGTGTACATGAGAAAAATTATTTTTTAATGCGGAGCTTAAATAGGTGGTCAGATCATGTATACTAAAACAATGCATAGTGTGAAATGTTTGATTATGAGCGGTCTAGTCAAATATTTCAAGAAGAATGCCAAAAATAACGCAACCTACACGGATCAGGAAAAATGTCTAAATTGCCATTTACCTTTTTTTAATTCTAAAGGCTTCTAGGACATTTCAGTCCAATGAGGTCATAATTTTTGTGTCCAGCAAAACAGCCTATGTCATTCGAACGGGTGAATAAAACCTGAATATCTCGAGAATGGAAAAAGATATTTTGATGCAGTTATTTTTTCAAATTCTTCCTTACGCGAAACAATATATTGAGCTAAAATTTGGTTACATAGAGGTTGGGTCGTCCGCACGAACCCTATTGAATTTCAGCCCAAACTGACAAATAGGGCCAAGGTATTCAAGTTTTAATAACAAACGTACGTTGAAAACTGAAAATTTACGTACAAAAATGGCAATAAATATTTGGAAGAATATGATGTGAATGTGAAGCTAAATTTAAGCAAACGTGTTGTCATATGACAACCGAAAATTATTTGCGCAGCTGAATAAAATTGGACGGAATATTGAAATTCCTAATCGATTTGTTCTATTATAAGCATTTTCGATTTCAATGTCTGTCTTTCGTATTGTTGTCCGATTAATCTATTCTGATTCTCACGAAGTTGCCGCATGTGGGGTTTTTAAATTGTTCCTTACACTCCTCTGAACAATCCCAAGTACTTATCAACCAAGTACTTGCAACAGGGCCTGAAAGTAAGCACAAAAAATTTAAAGGATTTTAGTATTTCAGTAAGGGAATATAAGACATTAGTTTGCAAATTGTTCAATTTCGCCACTCTTTGCTACATAGTTTCAATCTTATAGGCTTATTTGCACTTTTAATCATTCAAATAATCTTAATTGCAATAATTCCTGGTTGAATTATTTTTTATCGAATTCATCTTCATCGAATCCAGAAGGCTGCATGTGTTAGTTAGTAGACGTTCAATGCTTTGCTAACATGGTCGATCTTGGTCTTGCTAAAACGCTTTGACAGCTACAGCTATTGTAAAGATCCAAGACTTGTGACAGATTGATGAACATTTCGTTTTGAGGAGGGATTGCGTGTTCGTACCGATATGAAAAGACGATGCGATATGAAATTGTTCGCTTTTTCGAATCACGAGCCTATGACCACAGCGAAGCGAAGCTGACCAAACTTTTGTACGAAGCTGACTACGAATAGCATTTGTATTTACGACTCGAAAGCCTTAATGATTGCTTGGTTCGCCGCATTATCATGTAAATAAAAGACACAAATCACGTCAAGAGGATGCGCCAGTAAATGGGATTGCCGATTGCTACTCTATAAAAAATGCTAAAGTTATGAGTGGTTGGCATAATGATATGAATTTTCGCTCATGAGCCTTTCAAATACAAAAGCCTATTAATGAAATAAGGGGGATTTGAATAAATCCTTTCCCGTTCGTTAGCGTTTAAAACGAAAAATAAACAATTCATTCCTTCCGCTTTATAATTTTTCAATCGAATGTTTTTAAGTGAATCGGTTACACGTTAAAAGTTTGTTAAAATCACAGGTTTGTTTGCAAAATTCGATATAATAAACCCGCAAGAGACTTGCATATTTTTCGGGCACTATGAACAGTGGAAGCTATGGCAATTGAATTCTATCCACGATGGTGCCTGAGTGGCCCAAAAGAAGTATAAAATTTATAGCAAAAAATGGACGCTATAATTCTAGAAACGTTATATGGGTCGCCACTAAATCGAGCTTTTGCTTGTATGTATCAGTAGTCTATATCTGTCTGGCAGTGCAGTGAAAAAAGGAGGAAGCGTTTGCGAGCGAGAGATGCACATGTACACCCATTAAATATAATTAGTTCAAATACGATGTGTATATTAGATATATGAGATTACCAAACGTTTTTGAGAGGTAATGATTGCATTTTGTATTTAATTTATCTTAGAGCACTACTATACTATACTTTACTATTCTTTATTATTAATAGTATCAAAACTACTTTATAATTTGGGGAAAGCTCCATTAATTAAGTAGCAAAGCTATTCACTGCTTTCCTCTAATCTCTTTTCCTTTTCTCTCCTTTTTCCAAACAAAAGTTGAAAAAGGTACAGCACGATAATTCTCCGAAAATTTAATTTTTTAAAAAAATTCTTTCGATATTTGAAAGCTATAAACTTGGAAGGATAACCTTTTAAGCCGGATCGTTTAAACTAATCAAAAGTTATAGGTCAATGAACTTGACCTCTTTTCCCCATGTATTTTAAATGTGGGAAAATATTTTTTCAATGCTGAGCCAGAATAGTGGTCCGATCATACAAAATAGCGCAAAGAGAGTAATGTTCAGTGATCAAAAAGTTGACCCTAGGGTGACCAAAAGGTGAAATTTTAAAAATACCAGCAAATGAGCCACGCTTCGGCTTGGGGACTCTAGAAAAATCATAGACTCAAAAGATAAACCCTTAGGGTGACTATAGAGTGTCAAAATTAATTTTTTTTGAAAATACCAGCAAGCAAATGAGCCACGCTTCGACTCGGGGACTCTAGACAAATCCTAAACTCAAAAATTAGCCCTAGGGTGACCAGAGGGGATAAAACTCTAACATCTCGAGAACGGAATAACACTATCAAAATCAATGTAATCTTTAAGATTTTTCTGTAAATTTTGCAAATGTAATAACGCAGCCAACTTCACTACTCTGGACGGAGATGCTGGTGTTGCACGTTGAGCATAGAATACATTGAGTATATTGTAATACTGACTTATTTCAGAGAATACACCCGTTATCTGACGTATGGTTTCGTATGAAAAGAGTGAAGTAGAATAATCCGATCAATGTGATAAAACATTTAGGGCATATTAATTTGCAAGCTATTTACATTGGATTATGTGAAAGTGCGAAAAAGTGAAAACAAGATCGTACAAGCATATTTGCAGCGATTTGTCAAAGCCACGTAATGAGTCAATTTCGTAGATTTTTACTCAATATCAAATCTTCACAAAAATTGCTAATACAACAACAACGGGGTAAGAAATGTTGATTAAATGCTGCATGTGATCATACACGTTGTTATGACTATGACAGAAAGTTATGCACTATATTGTAGTCGAAGCCGAAGCATCTTGTTAGCCAGTACATATATTATGCATTGAAAAGTTGAGGCGAGGAAGAAAAGGAAAGGAAGACAATGAATAAAACATGATGGTATTATTGTATTGTGGTTGTCGGTTAACGTAATGCGTTTGTGCGTACTGTACAAAATTTGAAATTGCAATGCAATGTCATTCGCCTCATCATCCCATTAGTAGAAATGATTGTATTATTATATGATTCTTTCAAACCTCTTTCCTTATTATATGATTGTAATAGTGGAAATGGAAGGAAGTCCGTGTGCTCGTGCTCACGAAGCACGATTGGGACTGGCTTGTACAGACTCTGGCTGGGGCAAGTTTCATGAGCGAACAAACCAACAAGTCATAGAATAGAATATATGTGCATAAATTCCCGTAAAATATTTTAGTTGAAATTTTATTTGCATCAAAGTGTAAGAAATAATGTTAAGAGGATTTATAAATCACCAGGGAAGGTGCTTGGAGATCAAGAATCAGTACATTACCACTTCTATGCTTCTTTTTTATTTTCGTTTTGACTTAGGGATGTTTTCGAATAATAATGTTGCCATTGAACGGGACGTCCCCTTGATGAGTAATAGACATATGTAGTAATAGTAGCAGTAACAAATATCGCTATCAACTTGTACACTATCATAAATATGGTATCAACACACGAACAAATACCTAGAAAAAGAGTTGGAATGGAATAGAATCCTCGCGGAGGCGGGACCGGTTGCTGCGATCCTTCTTCTAAAATCTAAACGTGAGTAAATATGACAAAAAAATAACTTTTTCGTGCAGTAAAAACTCGATAAAAAACAGTTTTGTAGATTTTTAGTAGATAATGCAAAAGAACCTTGATTCGTGCGACAACATCTTATAAGGAAAACCAATTGCATAATAATAACAGTGCGTTCATTTTCCTGAAGTAAGACAAAATAAGGACATTCCCTGAGTTCTCAGCATTTTCCCTGACGTAACAAGTTTCTCATGAATATGAATGAATCGTTTGAATGATTTCGCACGAGACTAATAAATGAAGTGATTCTTTGACGGTGATGGCAATGGGGAAGTATACGTACCAGCAGTATAGCCTTTTGAAATTATATTATGAGTCAGTCCGTCCATCTTTATCTTCGACTTGAAAGGTTCACTTTGCCAGATTACTTAAGTAATAACTTTGTTCGCTTACACGATTACTCAGTCTGTCACACAAGTTTCACTTTTTTCGCACTGCTTCCTCAACTCTTCCGTGTCTTCTTCTTCCTCAAAAAGTTCATTTGCATAGGTACAACAATCAAGACTGACTATGACGCAACTGAAGAGGCAAAGAATGATCTCAAGCCCTGAGCTATAAACAAGTCGTTGTATGAATCTGAATCATATTATATAAGGTATACTTATACTTTTTGTGAGCGAAGATGCAAAACGATAATGTAGAAGTTTCTCTCAGCACTTAGACATTGTAGAAAAATGTATGTATTAAGATCCATAAAATAGCTCGTTTATATAGCATATGCATACAAGCTTTTCATATTGATACACATAGTAATTATAGTTCCTTGAAATGCACTGAATATTTGTATGTTACTTTTACTTCCCACTAAATGAAACTAGAATTCATTTAAAAATGAAAGGGGAGGATTTCCTAATTTCTTTATGGGGCTATAGTGGCGGAATCAAACTATACATGTGGACTATTTTGTTAGCCATTTTTAGAGAATTTAGAGTTCATTCGACCGTTATGTGTAAATGTTAGTCTCTCAAAATGACGGGGATTTTTATTTTTTGCCCTGGCTGTTTGGTTATGCCTCATCGGCATTCATTTGGCAAAGTCGAGCTCGAATTAAAAATTTTGGAAAATACGAAGAAAATAGTTAAAACTTATGTCATTCTTTTTAAACATGTGGCATTAAAATAAAGCTTTTTATTTTTAAATCAAATCAAATCTTAGGGAAATTCATATAATGAAACATCCTAGATGAAGACGACTGCAAAATAGTCTTTAAATTGCACTTTAATTATCTATTTTCCAAATTGGTCAACCTACGCGTTTTGATTTGGACTTTCGATGCACACAATAAACAGTTTCCAATATGATATACAATTTAATTCCTAGATTGTGGTTACATGGCATCTGGAAAAATCGAAGCTGAATTCGAATAGAAGACAAGGAAAAATCTTCTGTACTTTCCATATGTGGTCAGTTCATTCCAAAACCACGAATTGTTTCTAAAGAGTGAATTCTCAGTATTCATGAATTTTATGATACAGTACATATATGAGGTATCTAAAACAGCAGAGTTTTAGTCTTGCCCAACATCGTTATCGTTTGCAAAATCATTTCACTGACCACTTTGTTACAATTGTCCTAAAATTTTAAAATTCGCGAATCTGACTACAACCGAGCTAATCTAACTCTAACTATTTTTGGAATATGACTTGCAAAAGCAATAACCGTCGATGGAGATCGATTATCCTGCTTCAATTGTCATTGTCGCAGGTACTAGGCCAAAGGGATTTCACTTTGACAGACTCCAGTGCAAGCTCAAGGACCTCGACCACTGATTCATGGGTTCACAATGATAGGATTGAATGGACAACAATAAAACCTATAATATCACGAAGATGGAGAACCACAACATTTCCAAATAGCAAGTTCATTTCAAATCCTGACCTGTTTACGATGAAAATCGATAAATATCCAAATTTTAATGAATTTGACAAATATCCAACTTTGGGTACCCTCTCAACTACGAGAGTAGCAGATCGTTACTGGAATTTTCCCCCAAAAAATGTTACCACAGCAACGACAAGATCTCCTGGCAGGAAATTCGAATTGCGTCCTTCGATCGATTTCTCCGTAATTGATTCTTCGACAGGAAGCCAGGTTATCGTGGATTGGTTGAATAATAACCGTAACCCAAATAAAACTAGACAAGATGCTATTGAAGGAACCTCTGTTGCCGTTAGGCATCTTCGACAATTTCAGGTTCGTGTTATTTGCAATGCATCCTACCCAATCGAGTTGATTTCTCCCTATCCGTTTGGAGCTAAAGAATGGGAACTGGATGAGTTCCGTTATTTTCTAACGGGTAGAGCAGAGGCTATTTATAGCTTATCTTTGGAACTAACATACAGCAAGCCTGATAATATGCCGAAGAAGCAGATATTAGTTTGCAGGGCTTTGAGAAACGCAGGGAATTCTTGGGAGCCAAAGCATGAAGTTTACCTGGAGTTAAAGCTCACTTCGGATTACAAATCCCTGGATGCGGAAACATTCAAAACTTACCGACTAACTAGCGGTGATATCATGACGAATCGTGAACGGGAGCGCGAGCCCGAAGAACCATCGGAATACTCAGAAGATCGTGGTGCGAACACCAAGTGTAACATGCATTTTACCTTTGACAAAAGATCTGGAAAATTTACCTGTCATTATTACCGGAATGGTGATGAAAATGGGAGAAGGAATGACTTAAATTTGACTATTGACTATACGGATTGTGATGATTTTGCAAATTGCCGACGAAAATTCAAGCTGGTACATGAATAAATCTGAGTAACAATAAACAGGGTTACTTGAGTAATGTATTAGAGTAAACACTGAACTGAAAAAAATATTTGTAGGCTTCGTGTGGAATTCGTAGTCAAGTTACAAGTAGCCAACAAAAAGCTATACGACCGACTGAATTATGGCAAGCGAAAAGTCCTCCTCCATCTGGAATTGTGTATTGCAAGAGGGAAGACGACAAAAGTAACTGGAATGAGTCTGCGGCTGTTGCTTTCTTTTATTCTATGCCCCCACTCTGTCAGGAAGATAGCCACGCAAGGAACCGACAGGAACTTTGTAAGTTATTTCGCCAAAACATAATTTGTTTCTTGTTAAAACAATTTATCATTTCACAAAAACAGATGTCGGGTCGCCTATTCAACGTCTTGACTTAAATTTGCTAAAAAGTGACTTTGTATCATTCTGCCCAAGCTCCGAAGTTCAAACAGAGAATAATCCGAGCCTAGAGAAAACAAGAATAACGTTGTACGAAGGAGAGAACATAACGCTGTCATGCTTTTCATCAATTTATCATTTTGCTGAAGGAACACGGATAAGGTTTTCAACTGGTTATGGTGACGAGAATGTGACAGTGTTTGAAGAAAAACTAACCAAACAAAAGACAGGCCCCGCTAGAGGATTTTACAATTTCACAGGGAAAGTCAATATAAAATCGAAATTTATACGAGAAATCAAGTGCGAGAACTTCCTAAAACGATCGAGAGATTCGGTGAGTAAGTCCCTCGTAATCGAAATAAAATCACCAAAAAATATTTCATTTGAGGGAGGAACCACCCCCATTACATACATATACGATGGACAAGAAAACTTTCAGATGGTATGTGAAGCCAGAGGAGATCCGATCCCACAAATCAGGTGGAAAAAACCAGGACGTGTAATCTCACAACAGAATGCGTCACCCCTAGAAATTATCACGGAATACTTTGATGAAGGGACAAGGTCCCTGCTCAAATTCCCTTCTGATTATGACGAGGAAAGTTTTAAAACTGCCGATCTATATGGAACTTTTACGTGTGAGGCATGGAGTAAACTAGACACGTTAGAAAAGACATTTATCGTTACTCCGTCAGATTCAAAGGATCTTCCAGTAGTCATTGATACAATGGGAAACGTGGTACAACCACAGATTCAAGATGGTGGCGCAAGCTCATGGATTGTGTGGGCCGTAGTAGTTCCCTTGGTTCTTCTCCTTGCTTTCGTAATCATTGGGTTTCTGGTATGGAAAATCCGGAAACAAGGAAAAGAACTAAGTGCACTTACAAGAGCTGAGGTATGTATGTATGAATGTATGGCATCTTAAATATATTGCTGAAACGGATGACGAATACAAGGTAGTTGACAAGTCTTAGCTTAGGCGTGTTTATCATTTGATTCTTGAATTTTTATAGGTAGATGAGTTTATATTTGGAAAGCCAGAGTTTCTTCACCATCATTCAAGCTCCGAGGAGGTGAATAACTATGCACCTTACTTGCCCTACAACAAATCTTATGAAATTGGAAAGGATCAATTGGAGCTTGATGAAAAGGCAGTGATAGGAAGTGGGGCCTATGCAGTCGTATTGAAAGGAACTTTAAATGTGAAAGGTGGAGATAGACTTAGCGTCGCCATCAAGACAGCAAAACCTATGGATGACGTTAGCTTTTTTAAGGCACTTTTGTCTGAATTGAAAATCATGGGATTTATTGGCACTCATCCGAACATAGTAAATTTGGTAGGAGCTCACACGAAAAATATCATGAATCGGGAGGTGTTCATAGCGATTGAGTTTTGCCACAACGGAAATCTCCTCTCCTTTCTCCGAGACAATAGGCACCGATTCGTGAACCTCGTTGGACCTAGAGGAAGTCTGCTAGAAGACGTCGGTAAAGATCACATCGTAAATCCTAGAAAGGAGGAATTCAACACAATGACGTTAATTAAGTGGGCTGAGGAAGTTGCTAATGGTATGGAGTTTCTCAGCGCTAAGAAAGTTATCCATGGGGACCTCGCCGCAAGAAACATTTTATTAAATCAACATCTCGTTGCCAAAATTGGAGATTTTGGTTTATCAAGACAGTTGTTTGAATATGCTAACTACATAAAAAAGCAACATAGCCCTTTGCCATGGAAGTGGTTGGCGATAGAAAGTCTTCAAGACATGAAATTCTCTGTTAAAAGCGACGTGTGGGCTTATGGAATTCTTCTCTTCGAGACGTTCACTCTAGGCCAGGTACCTTATCCTGGGTATTCTTATAATGATGAATTCCTTGTCGCTCTTTTGGAGGGTAAAAGACCAAATAAGCCAACCTATGCATCAAATAGCATTTATGACATGATGGAGTGCTGTTGGAGGGAGCGGGCAGAAGACAGGCCGACTTTCACTCATGTCAAGGAATTTTTCAGGGATTGTTGACTTTATGCTAATTACCAACCATTCAAGCCACAGTTCTTTTTCCACTGCTGGGTGCTTCGCTTCGTTCAACTGTCTTTATGTTATTATTAGAATATTTAGAGTAGCTTTTTATTTGGCCTACAAGCAAGAATCAGGATATATTAATTGGAATATGAATATTATAAGACCGTTTATGGTGATGAAAATTGTTAGCAAACGCGTTGGCAGGTTTCGTTACCAACGATATCCTGATCATAAAACTCTGCACTGGGTGCTTCGCTTCGTTCAACTGTCTTTAAAATTTTTATGTTATTATTAGAATATTTAGAGTAGCTTTTTATTTGGCCTACAAGCGAGAATCAGGATATATTAATTGGAATATGAATATTGTAAGACCGTTTATGGTGATGAAAATGGTCTAAATATAAATACATACAATAATAACAGACAATTACAGATAGCAGTCAGAGGCCTGATTAAAATGGAGCATGTTAATGTTGAAAAGAGTTGCAGAAGCTGATCAAGCGCAATTCGTAGATATCACGCAAAATAATGTAAAAATGAATCACGATTTAATTTAATAATAGTAGTACACGAAGAAGGCGTTGACTTCAATATCATGTGAGAGATGTATCATTTCTCAATAATATGTAGCAAAATTATCTTTGGAATTTAAGAATGATGGAGGTAGGAAGGCATGGTAACGAAAATAGACTACCACTTAGAGCGTGGCAATTTATGCTATTCATAGCCAAAAAATATGCTTTTAAAAATTTTCAATTATGCTAATAAATGCTAATAGCGCTATTTAATAATAGTTAATTACAAAGTTTGCACTTTGATAAATATACAAAAAAAATCACATTTTACGCCTAATCGCTTTCCAAATCAACTTCAATGTCGTCCTCGTCTTCACTGCAATTCGCTTTCAGAGATGTCCATTTTCTCGTCAACTTCCTTCTCGTTCTGGCTTCATCGATTGTTGAATTGAACGCGAAGATGAGCTCCCATATTTCCACGGTCAAGCTTGACCTAAGTGGTTTCAAAAGACGATTAAGCGATGAAAATGAACGCTCAACCTCGGCACTAGACGGCGGAATCCCTTTATGCTTTATGCTCTTACTTTTCCATTATGCTGAAAAATGCTCTTAATGCTAATAAAGTAAAGAGTAAGTTTTGAAATAGGGGGTAACGTGAGCCGAGGAACATTATTTTGTATGGGTGGCATAGGCTATCTTTAACTTTTCATTATTATGCCGTATTCTGCTGATGCCACGCTGTTATGATGCCCTAATCGTTAATGTTTGAAATGTTCACTGAAGGATGCGGATGTGGTCTAAAAATCCGTTTCTGTCAATAACTTCCTCTACTTCAGTTAGACTGATTTTGGATTTCGTGGCATTTGAATCCAGCGGAACAAAGCAAAGTCATCAACTCATGTGAAAGATTTAAACAGAAACTGTAAACACAATGCATTGAAATGTTGATTACAAAAAAATTTTGATGGGTTTGTTTATATAGTTGTACAATTAATGTATTTAAGTATTACAAATCATTATGACCATAATTATATAAGATTGAATTAAACGTTTCTGCCCAAGATGTTCACTTTAAATGGTTGCCGTTCGCTTCTCGTGAGTGTTCAAGCAACAGCTCCTAAATTCAAATTTACTTTCGTGAACATAAAAGCTCATGAAGATAATATAGTAGTGAAAAAAATAATGTAATGATAGGATACCCTGAGCCGCATATGTCTGTTTGTTCGTTCTTTCATAGTTCTTAGCTCTGTTGGGTCAATCTTCATTTCTATTTGTAAGCGTTTAAAATTACGAATAAAGGAGTTTATTAAGTAGCAAAGCTACTTTGTAAAATGATGATTTTTTTTCTATTTTCTTCTGACACGGAAATTCTCCTT
>JAHZNI010003560.1:0-11356 GCA_027744415.1 Seira ritae | reverse complement strand
CATCATAATCATCGTTGCGTTGTAGGTTGTAGCAAACAAAAGTTGCTGAGTTTTAGTTTTGTGCTTTTGGATTATATAGCATAAAGTCTGCCTTCGCCCCAATGATTCTTTTAACATTGAGGTAAATAATAATATATACAATGTAGAGACGAAAAAGTTTTTGTTTACAAACATGTCGATTGGCATTTTCACTATAATAATAATATGTCGATTGGCACGTTTACATTTCTCAAATACAAATACGACATATTAATGAACAGGTCAAATCCAATCTAGCTGCTTTAAAGAAAGTGTCAAGTCGAATTTTGGTGTTGTGTGAGCAAGACCACTAGGGTTTCAGGCTTCCTTCCCTGACGAATAAAATGAAGTTCTGAAACGTATGAAGTAATTATGACCAAAAATGAAGTAAGATGTAAAAGAATGCGAACTGGAACTAGAGAAGAAAATTTAATTGATTGGCATTTGTGATAACAATTGATTGGCCGTACTCCTTAGCACTGCAAATGACAAAGGATGCTAGAGGAGTATGATCCGTATCTTTCTAACTTCATTCGGGATGTTGGAGCCTGTATCTCTGTCCTCTTTCAAACCGTCGAAGTCATCTTCGGCCTTTTTTACTTCATTGGTTGTAAAAGTGTCGAAGCGCTCAAATGGTCATTCTTTTCATGCGCAAAATTATACAACGATCTTTCGATTTTGGCAAATGCTGTTGCTGATGAGGTGGCCGCATTTGGAGGAAGCTTTCTAAGGGCTGTTTTGTTGATATTCTATGGGATCCACAAAATATTTGACTGTAAGCCAACTTTTTATCTGCCACGATTTGTTTGGATATTGATCATGCAAGTAATGTTAATAGCCCTTGTCATGAATCATATTAAACTTAATGATATTATTTTGCAGCATTTTACATCACCGCTATTGACCTTGCGAATTTATGCGTCCATTTTGCGGAATCCTTGTCTCGTACTCTCGCTCAAACATGGAGTTTCATTACGGAAAGTCTGGCTGGAGTGTTCTTCGGAGTACCGGTGCAGATCGTGGACGCCCTATCAATGGTTGGAGACGCGGCTGTCAACTGCTACCACTTCACTACTGGTATCATTCAGGACTTCTTGATTCAGATTGTTCTGTCGCCCATCAAAGTTGTTCTGCTCATTCTAAAAATTCTTCTGAGTTGCATTCTTCTTCCGATTCAATTTATCAAAGAAATGCCAACTTCGTCCGTGCTGGGTTTATTTGTTATTTTGGCGTGTGCCTTAGCATGCCGAGGAATGCTGCGATATCTCATTCTAAGGAACATATTGCGAGTATTCCAAACGCTAATGTCTCTGCTCACTAGAGCGTTGTCTTTGATACGCTTTGCTCGACTGAAAAATATGATTAGTTCTACCGTCTTAACCGTTGCAAAATTGCATGAGCAAGAGAGCGCAGGGGGTTATAAAGTTGCGTGCGTGATTTGTCAAGACAAACCTGTTTCATTTATGTCCAATCCTTGCAAACATGTGTGTTTGTGCGATGTATGTGTTCGAGAACTCATTCAACATGATAGCAAATGTCCAATATGCAGAAGTCGTGTTAGCCAATATGATCGAGTTTTTATACCTTGACTTTCACAATGATGTAAGGATTTGCTTTCGATAAGCATAATATAATAAGAATGTAATTTTTTAATTGTTCTACTCAATTTAAAATTGTACTTAATAATGTACAACACTGATAAAGTTAAGTAAATTAATTTATTGGATTAAATATATGATATAAGTAGAATTCGGAAGCAAGCACATGTAGATCTCCTTTTGACTATGCATAATTATAATTTAGTGTCAACTTGAAGCCGATTCGAGCCAAACTTTTATATACACAATCATTGCTTAATTTTTGTTGCAATAATTTTCTAATCCGATTTTATTAGTCTACTGATGAAAGCAAATAGAACTAATGATTTAAGATAACGTAAAGAAGAAAGTATATCTACTTTAAGGTTAGAAAAGTTAAAGCTAGCTACGTACATAATAATTATAATGACACATTACCATGCTCTGTAATGCTACAATTTTTACAACAATAAATTTTGACATTTTACCAGGTAAATCCTGAAGTCCATACATATTGCTCTTGTAGAAAAAATTATGCCAGTTCTGACATCATCTACCATTCAAATCGTTCCTGATACTAAAATAATTACATTGGTCCTGTTCTTCTTCATCATTGTACACCATGGCGTAATTGTCGTCATCTTCGGAATCACAACTTCCCATCTCGGGTTTTATCGTGATATCTAAGGGTAGATTTGCCAATTTTTTGTATGCATCACAGGATTCTGAGTTTCCACCAAAGTACTGTGTCCAGCCGTCCGCTGAGTCAGAGTCGTTAAAATCTGGACAATTTCTTTTAGGTTGTTGCAACTGAGGCGAGTTTTGAGAATACGAGCGCTTCGTGATTTTTCGATTGGAAATATCTGGCCGAGTAGGAGAGAGGAGAGTTTTTGCTGTATAGCTAGCAGTTGCATTGAAAGACAAGCGTGGAGAAGTAGATTTCGTTTGGATTGGCCTTCCTAGAGCGGCTTCTCGTACAACCTTCTGATCTACTCCAGTCATTTCTGACGTCAGTTTTACAAGCTGAAAGAAAGTCAATCATTCATAAAATAAATTAATGTTCTAGATGATAGCTTTGCAAAATACTTAATAAATTAATTAATCAGTTCTTACATCTGGATTTGGTGAAGTAATTATAATGCCGTTCTTGGAACCCTCTCCATTCATCCGATGCATCTTAGTTCGCAATAGGAAATTATAGATGTTTCTTACAATGATTTTCGACGACCCTTCCTCGCTCACATTCGTGATCGTTGTAACAGTCGTTAGATTTGAGGAACTGCTCGAACTTGTCGCTGCCATTGTTCCAGGACCTTTCAGAGGTGGTGGTCGGGGTAACTTCAGTGCGGGAGTTGATTCAGATGACGGACAGCCCTTCTTATTTTGCAACGGGGTTGATAAGCTAGTTGAACTTGAGACTTGTCTATTTGGCAAAGGAGCTAACGAAGGTGGGGGTCGGAGATTTTGCTTGGGAACATGGTTGCTTAGGTCAAATGGACCTGGGGCACCACTCGTGACGTCCTTCGATGTCTATTTCAAAATATAAGTTCATTTGAAATTGGCAATGCTATGCTATGAGACATTAATAATTATGACAGCATCAACTTCAATGTTTAACATAGTCAAAAAAAAGTTCGTACGTTCGGAGTTTGCAGGGGATTATCACTGTCAGGATGAGTATGGTCATGAGTTTCTCGAAATATACTGACGATCAAGTCTTTCTCCTGGAACCTCATTTGAAACCTTATTCGCATTGGGCATTCTTTTCTATAAAACATAAAAGATAAGGATGATACAGACGACAATTAAAATACCTTATACAAAGCATCAATAAAATAAATAGCATTGTTGTCCTCACATAGTAAATCCTATCGCAGGCGCTGTTCCCTCTTCACTAATATCAGTTCGAGCAAGTAACGAGTCAAAGTAGGTGCAGCAAAAGTCAACCCAACGGTAAACAAACCGTTTTCTTTCATCCACTGACAATGAATAATCCTCCTTATTGCTAGGCTTGGGATTTGCAGCGATTCTCCGGAAATACTTTTGCGTAAGATTAACTTTATTCTTGCACTCGTACATCCGAACAGCCAACAAGACATCGGCGAAGGAGTTGAATGTCTGTCCCAATTGGATCAACTTCGTTGATGATGGTAATGCACTTTTAGGTTTTTTGTTTGTTGGTGAAGCTTCTTTTCTCAGTTTAGGTGCACTTATACCGCGCGTTAAAAGTCCAGTAATTATTGAAGAAGTAAAACTTGGCTCATCTTCTTCCTCAGGTGGTTCTGCTTTTAGTATAACTTCAGACTTTCTTCGCACATTTAATATTGACTCCATCATGTTAAAAACCTCTGAAAGTACACATTACAAGTAGGTTTTCTTCAAATATTCATTTAAATGAAAGACTTAAAGTACTTATTTCCAGGAAATAAAATTATTTTACTGTCACAATAGTCTACTTGCAGGAAATATACTGAAATGAAATGGACCATTTTTTCGCATAAAATGCTCATAACTAAGCTTTGAATTTTTCATCTTAAGGAGTCAACAATAATAGAAGGGGTTAAATAGTTAAATACCTAAATAATAATATAATTTTTATTTTTCACTAATCAAATACCTTTTCCCGCTAGCGGATATCCAATCCTGAAATTCCTGTCCACCCATAATAAAAGTAGGTGTAGTGCACAAAGAACACATTTCAGCATGTCAATCTTGTCTCGTCCATGCAAATGACGAGAGTTTTCTTGAGCTCTGGCTGACCATTTGCATCTCTGACTCAGACCAGACCAAGCCATCAACCATCACGCCCAATTCATATGTACTCATACCGATGCGATGAGCCGACAATTATCTAACGAAAGTAGTTTTTCCTCAGCTTTCAAAATCGACCACCTATAATAATTATTGTTACTGAATTGGCAATGGCAGAGAAATAATAAAAATGAGTAGGGTGAAATGAATACACAGCATCTTTTACGAAAGGAAGAAGGTATTATTTTATTATTCCATCATCAGATAACATTTAGTAATAATTAAACAGACGTGTATTAGCACGTGCCTTAAATAATTTGTAAATTCTATCTATTGCAGCGTAATCATTCAAAGCCGCATTGTGGAACACTTGAATGCAATGTATAATATATTATTATTATTAACAACTAAGCTTTTGTACGGTAAAAAGATTTCTGGCTAAAATACCGTGGAATTAAATGTTGAATAAATCAACCAACATAATCATTTAAATAGATAGTTTCGTGATTAACGTTTTCATTTAGCATCCAGAGTAGAGCAGTTGAATATTACGTAATTGGAACAGAACAAATAATTTCAGTTCACCCTTGAAGGTGAACGGGAATGTATGCTGAATTCAGGAAAGAGTGTAACAATAATAACAATAATTAAACGATCGAGTTTGTTTGTTATTAATAATTTTATATGTAATATTAATATCATATCAGTTTCTTGCAGATTCTAAACAATGCTAGTTTTCAATCAACCATTAATGTCACATTAGCTTATCTACTTCTAAAAATTGTAGTTTTGGTAAAGGCATCTTCATTAAACAGTATTTTTATAGAGCTTCATTTTGCATGCTAAAATACTCCGTCATGAATGCATGGGGTGTAATGTAGTATTGTAAACGAAAAAAAAAAGATTCCATGTTATATTACCAATTCAGTATTAAGATTACTTAATATTAATATAGAACAACATAGTCGAAACTGTAGCTTGTTAAACGACATTATGTCAGGCTTGTAACAAGATTATGTTCGGCAACGGATCAGGGTGACCAACAAATCGCATGGTCTATCAACGACCTGCATACTTGAACAAATATGATTGCTTCGAGCTTACATAATATGACCAACAATACTGCTAATAAAGAATTCTTATATCTTAATATTTTATATGCACAAATTTAGGAAACAGGAAGTCTTAATGAACGTATCGGGGACACGTTGCCGCGTGTAGGTGTGTAGGTTAAGTTTACGTGAAATAATAATATTAATATAGTTTTTTCTGGACTGTAGCATGCAGCACCGCTCTACTTAAATAGTTTACGCACTTCCATCAACCTTAATTTTTACTACCTTATTTTATCTTTGAATTACTAATTGAATAATTACGCGAGTGTTGAGATGGTTCATGTGTTTGTTCCTGAAATAAATTGACCTATAATATAATGCAGCTTTTTGCACGTATCACTATATACACCCGGCTACAACTACGTCTACCTATAAAACAGCTCGATTAGGGACAGAGAATTACAAGTAAGACATTTTTCTTGTCTTCTCCAAACTTCAGAGAGAGACACCAACCTGGTTTGATCTTCGACTCTGATGTGATCAGTCAAAGATGGTTCTATTTCTATAGATATTTTCTACATTTTGTAACATAATAAAAATGGTAATGTTATGCACCGAATTTGTTCAGGTAGTTTAGCAATTGCAGTTACGAAAAAATCGCATGCTGTTTGCATTTTACATTGATTCCAAGAACCTATTATACTACCATTTACAGCGGCATAATATTGATGGATTACATTGTATATTATTATGGTCAAGAGTTGTGGTGCAAGTCTGTCTGTCGGTGTAAAGTAAACGTTTAGCCAACAGAAAAGAGGAATCATAGGTCACCACGAACGCTAGCTAATCACTATCAGTTCCACTTTTCATGGCATCGCATGCATATACATATACATCCTCATCCTAAGTATCTCATCGTCATCATCATGCAGTATTATTTTGTCGATGACAACTTTCACCCGATTTTAGAGAAATGATGCCATTTCGTATTGCATGGATCAAGAGTATGTATGTAGGTAGACACGGCGACATACTTTCCTCTTAAAAATAGTTTCTACTGCAGTAAAAAATACATTTACGTAGACAGTTTTAGGTAGCCAAGGATTCGCCATAATATTACAACAAGAGCTTTGACAAAGTCGTATTTCCTAAATTCTGCCCTATACAAAAATTTTGTTTTGTTAGTGAAAATTACAAATAGGCATCGTGTGCACATGAAACACTCCCTAAATAATTATAGACACAGACTTCTCCGCAGGTAACACAGAAAGTGAACGACAAAGTGTAGAAAAATTGCTTGTAATCAGATTCTATCTCTACTAACGAACACGACGACGGATGCGATAACAATAATGCTCACTTTGAGACACATACATACATGTACATATTAACAAGGAAAGAGCTTTTATGCAGAGAAAGAATATTTTTTTCATTGTGTGCTGATAATAGAGAGTAAAAATTGGAAACCTATTATAAACCTTTTTCTCGTTTCCTTGAACAATGTCAAAACTCGGTGAATCTTTCCCCTTCAAGAAAAATCCATTCATTGTTCAGCACAGATGGACACATGCGCTTATGCTATGAGCCATTTTAGGAATACGAGAGTGAGAGTAACGAATATCTTTCCTGAAGCATTTCAATGAATGAAGAAAACCAGAAAGAGCATGAACAAGAATAGGTATGTATGAAGAACAATAAGAAATACATATATACACATGTAACAATAAAGGTGTGAAACTGGAAGATGGAGGATAATGAAAGCCCCAAAATTATGATAATGATGTTGAAGACGTAGAAAAAAGTAAAATTACAGAGATATCAAGGCGCAGTTTTATAATAGGTATGTCAAGTCAAGAAAAAAAACTAAAATAGCTAAATTGAATCACAAAAGCTAATGAGATTACATAAAATAGTAGCAAGAACAAGGGTGAAAGTTGGGTGAAAGTCATTGACTGGACTTGACTGAGGAAAGCAACGTATGATCGATTATATATTATATAAAGTAAAAGAAATTGGCTAATCGAGATGGAAATTCGAAATTTCCAATGCCCTCTTAGAGTATCTATGCATTAAAAGATGGAGAACGGTTGAACATGCGATTGCTGATGAATGACTCATCCAGTCGATTCGATTGACCACGTCATGGCAAAAGTTGACAAATTACGCGGAAGAAATTTTAACCTCTTTGATGTTTCTCCGCTTTTCGGTTTGTTATTCACCGATGCATACAAGTAGACCCCGGACAGCAATTGACATGGCAGATCATAAATATTAATAGGATTATTCTCCAAGCTTTCCATCACCTATCAATCACCTTTCCAGACAGAGTTCATTTTTCAATTTCTCCTGTCTCTTCATAAACAAGTGGATGAGAAAAAGGCCGACTTGAGCGGTAGTTTGTAATTAATTAAATTTTCTACCTACGTTGTGTCTATCCAACTAATCCAGCTACATAGTACAATACATTATTAATACCTACGCTGCAAAGTTAACAAAATGGGCTACAAAAGTGCTTAAATTACAACAACCGCCGAATTTCACGCAAAGCTACCGTGTTTCGAAGATGAACAATAATTTCACTTTACAATTGGACGATTTAATATCTTTCTTGAACAAATTAAAGGTTGGAAGGAATTCCTAACCAATCCTTTAAAGTAGATGTTAATTCTTAAGTTCAATAAACGCCGGACTCATGCATAAGATCCTTTCCCTAAAATCTACTAGCGGACATTTATCTAAATCTATTGATAATGATTTAAATGAATATTTACATACATACATAGTGGTTGTAGCTGAGAGAACAAAAAATGCACTAAAAGGCATCTCTAGTAACATTCCGCCCTCCCCTACAGGTGAAGTTAGTTTTAGTCGATTAGCAGTTCAAAATGAGTGGAGCCAACTCTGTTAATCCTCTCATTGTGCATGTTCTTTGCAAAGCCTTTACACTCAATGTTGATGAGAACACCAAGAACTGGGTTGACGAATTGGATCATGACAAAAGGCGACTGATATCCTTTCTGGTTCAAGTAGGGGAAAAAGTGGCTCTCGATTCCTTGCATTGGGTAGTACACAATATCGCCTGCGATAGAAACAGTAAATTGTTACGTGTGAGATAATAAAATATAAGATAAGATCTTAAAAATGCGATTGGTATTGGATTGGAACGCAACATTCCGCTCGAGTGTTGCCGTGTGTATTACACATTTCTCACCTGTATTCTCTCGATCTGCCACGTTTTCACCAAGACATGAAATCCACACCGTTTCCAAATATTGACGGAGTAGAGCGGAGTCCCGCTGGGGATCTAATTTTTCCACTTCCTGCCTAATGTGTGAGGCAAGAGCCTCTGGCATTCCTTTATGCTTTCTCTCATGTGCGATGTCTCTCTCGAAGAGATCTTTATTGAAGACTGACCTTTCATCTCTATACCCATATGCTTCGGGTTTCCATCCAATGATTTTATTCAATTTGATTACGAAGCAGGGTTTTCCTTGTCCATAGCCAAAATCATTTTCTTTGGTGCACGGTCCTAGCTGCTTCAAGTCGATGATGCATGACTTGTTCCGACTTGTTGTGTTTTCTGTTCCGAGCGTGCAGCTGTGAGTTTTCTTAGGAGCTTCTTTCTGGATCTCTTCAATTTTGTTCACGAATGTTTCTAGCTGATTTGACCAAAACTTGTAGTCTTTTGGGTCGGTATGCTTAAACCAAATGAGTGTTGAGTCTGTATTATCATCCTGATCTGGCTGGGGCCTGCAGACAAAAGTCAACATGTAACGCAAAAGTTTTTACCAATC
This sequence comes from Seira ritae, assembly GCA_027744415.1. Taxonomy (NCBI): domain Eukaryota; kingdom Metazoa; phylum Arthropoda; class Collembola; order Entomobryomorpha; family Entomobryidae; genus Seira; species Seira ritae. The sequence continues at coordinate 2,161 of JAHZNI010003560.1, read as the reverse complement.
ATGAATCACGGCATGCCAAAAATATTCATTTGCATCATACCTGTATCCCAGGCCAGGATTAGATCCGATTAAGCTGGAATCCATTGTCCATTTCGGAGTTTCCAGACTGATTGTAAGGTAAAATAGGTAAAAGTTGAGCAGGAAGAATGCAGCTAATCCGATGTAGAATATGACATAAAATACAAAGATCAACAGCCAAGACAGTCCCGTTCGACCGAGCACTGCTCCTGTCTCTGGATTATACAAGAACTCTTTAAAGCCTCCATCCGGCTTTGGCTTCTCGGTCTTGAAGATCGGTTTACTATTTGCTTCCGCCATTTTCCCTTCAATCTATCTCAACAATTAACTGGAGATAATGCCTTTGACGCACTCAACAAATAAATCACAAATCTACTTTGGTACTCTCGTTCAAAAAAACAAAAAAAACCTCCCTTTTGTGTGCTTAAGGAAATACTATCTGAACCAACTAGGCGTCCGCGTGAAAAAGTTCTTTACATTTAGCACTTCAACCATTTATTTACCTTGCTCAGTCTACATTCTGCGGAAAATTCCGATCAACAGTTATCATGAAAATAATTTTTTGCTTTCTAAAACTTTCTCCATCTCCCAAGCAGAACCTCCCCCTTAAAAATTGTTTTATTTCTTTTTACAGGAAGTGAGAGAAAAAATAAAGAAGTTATACAGGTTTTAAAAGCCCGAAGCGAGAGGAGCACACTAGACCACAGTGAATTCCTTGCTCTCTATTCTCTTACTCCGCAAAAATACAAGTGGAGAGGCAGAAGAAAGGGGATTAGTTTTCATTTGAAGCATTAGCAGCAAAATTTCAGCATAGTGCAGATATTTTTTTACTGTTGTATACTAGAACAGCGGAAGGGAGGCAGGAACGAAGACAAGTTATAGGGGAAAATGGAGGGAGCGAGAGGCTTCTGGATAGAGAGTACTGAAAACCTAGAAGAGACCTGATTTTCTTCTCCCTTTCCTTATGTATATTATATTTCAAACAAAACCAATGTTTTACAATGCGGCCGTACAAAATACTGTCTATGCTTGAATGTACCTACATGGACAGAACACAGAAATACATATACGCTTTCACCAATGGTGATGATGATGCCACTACTACGGTAAAAGGAAAAGCCAAAAGGTTGCCTTTGTGCCAAATACAAAGAAGTTTAAAATAGCAGAAACAACTTTATTTAGTCTATTGCATGAAGAAAGTGGTAGTTTGTTAGATCATGCAGATGTATATGGAGTAGTAGTTGTTGTGCCCTAGCTTAAAGAAATTACCCGTGAATAAGACTTTCATCAAGAGAGAGAGAGAAAGAAACTTTAAAATTTGCGAGCGGATAGATGCATTAGTGTAATAATATTATGACAGAATGCTACGATTGTAGGATAGAAAGTAGACTTTGGAATGAAAATAGAAACTACGAGACTTGGAAACATGATTTTAGTTCTATGTACTTTTGTATGAAGAAAGCGGAATAAAAGACATGGTGAAAGTAATGTGGCATGGTGCGAGAGGCGAATGCTGAGTGCGTTAGCTTTCAAATTATGCCTGCAAAGTTATACTTTAATGTGTAATGATTGATCAGACATAGCAAAACACGCTAGTCGACTTAAAGCTTTATTTTTAAATGGATTTTGAATCAGAAAATAGATTTAAAAAACAATAAAGAAATTCACGCGTCAACAAAACAATAATACAAATATTGTAGCTACTTAAAAGTAAGAATGAGTATATGTATGGGTGCTACTCAAAGTTCTTCAAATTCCCAGCATTCCTGTCACTAATTAGTCTAGAATAAAAAGTCAATACGTTCTTATTATACTGCATAATATTCGATTTTACAAAAATGATGGAAACACTAAGCGAGCTCGAAGCGTTTAGAAGCATAGGTACATTCGTTTACAATTTTAGCCACATTGTGGTTATTCTTACTTGCTCTATTTAACTTGGCTTCGACAGATCTGCTGCGTATGCTAGTGCTGATGACTCGGAGACAGTCTGACCAGTAAATGACACATTCGACTAATCGAGATATTGTTTGAAAAATATCGTTACTGGTCAATTCACATGTGTTAAACACGAATATAACAACGGCAGCTCTGCTTGAGGCTTTAGTTAATTTTAATTTTAGTTTTAATGTTAGTTAACGCA
>JAHZNI010003559.1:0-11619 GCA_027744415.1 Seira ritae | reverse complement strand
CAAGGTTAAACATTCTTGACCGTGATGACACTGTTCTAATAATATTGAGCCTCATTTATTAGACTTTTACTGGATTACATGCACAAAGATAAATCTAATGCGTTGGTTGCAATTGTGATCTGTCCAGTGGAATTTTTGTAGAAAACTGAAACTTTTTCCCTTGCTTCTTCATAAAGGCATTTAGATCGTAGAATGTCTGCACTCTCTCATTTTTCTTCCTGAAAAGCTTATCTACGTCCCTGAAATGCTTATCTGGATCTACAACAGGAGTATATTGTAATGGTCCACAGTCTTTGCATAGCGCCTGAAAATCACATTTCACATTTCATTCAAGCCCTTATTTTATGTAGGTATGAGCGTAGCATATATTCAATTGCAAGATTTGAGAACTTACGATGCTTCTCATATTCAGATCATTCTTGACCTCCTTGAACTCATCCCAACTTTTAAAAGAAGCCTTCTTCTCCATGTCCACGTCATCAGCAGTGTTTTGTTCAGCGTCGTTTTGATTATTATCCGAAAGTAAAGATTCTCCCGAGTAAGGACCTCCATTCGGAACAAGTCCATCCACAAATTCATTTGGATCTGCTTGCATGGATCTCCCCATCATCTTATTTTCCTTTCCCCCGGTTTCAGTCGCCGGCACAGCCCCCGCATTCTGGTTTTCCAAATCTTGTCGCTTTATTTTTCGAGATGCCCCAGCCCGTGACCTGGTATCAGCCGGTGGTCTACGGGACCAGCTCAATTTTTCCCGAGGAGAGAGCTGCTGAGTGGTTGGGACTGCGACCTTTGCTGAGGCAGGAGTAGAACTAGGAATACGATTTTTTGCGGCGTAGTTTTGTTGATAATATCGGAGCGCTTGTTGCTGTAGAATTGGCAGCATTATATGATGCTCGTACCGCTTCTCTAGCTGTGGAGCTCCAGAACACGAGCTGATGACGGCAACGACACATATTGTCGTTAAAAATTCTCTTAATGTCATTCTTACAAGAAAATGCAAGGAAGTGTTTTATGAAAATAAAACTGAGAAAAAATAGGATATACCAATTCTTAGGAAAGTGAGTTTATTTACATTTTCTAGGTCATTTGGCCATATAATGGTGAAGAGAAAATGAATGCAAAGTAAATACAAAAACATATTGTTCCAATAAGATAATATTGAATTGATTCCATGCCTAAGCAATAGTCGGCAATGGTTCATTTTTTCTATCGTGATCTTCTTTGACCTTTTCCACTTCTGTAGCTCGAAACAAAGTTTGATAAACGAATCCTGCAAGTATTCCTCCGCAAATGGGTCCGACGCAATAGACCCAAAGGTTTATGAAATTATAGGCCACTAAGCATGGTCCAAGTGATCTGGCTGAATTAGGTTAATTAAAATATGTACATGGTTTGATATACGATTTTAATTATTAAAATCTCTGATATCTCAAGCTTTACCCGGATTGAAGCTTCCCCCAGTCAATGGTCCCACGGCAAAGATATTTCCAGCAACTGTTAACCCAATTGACAGTGGAACCGACCCCTTGATGTCCCTTCTTCTCTCGTCATTAGCTCCAAACACCACAAACACAAGCAAGAACGTTGCTATCGCCTCAATAATAACTGCCTGTGTGGTGCTGATCAATGGGGAGATCATGGTCATTCCGTAATTGCCATTGAACTGCGGTGGCATCAGCAATTTCAAGAGGAAGCCTCCACAAGTGCATCCAATGCACTGGGTAATGATGTAGCAAACAGCCTTCATTATTGTTGTGCGCCCAGTGACAAGGCAAGCGATAGTAATGGACGGGTTGATGTCGCACGAGATGTGACCCAAGGTTTGAGCTAGCGAAAGGACAATAAAGGCCCAACAAAGGGATATACCAACGAGAGGCTGGGCTTGGTGAAATTCAATATTCTCTCCTACGGCTCCCAGACGCATGCCACCCCCACAGCCGATGAAAATGAGAAGGGTGCATCCGACAAATTCTGAGACGAGACATTTCCACAGGGGATAAGGAGGAGAGTTCAATCGTTCTTTGTTGGACTGGTGTAAACTTGTCTTCTTTTTGTTATCCATTTTAAAAATTTTCTTCGATGAAATATGGACTCATGATTTATAATGCGACGAATGATTTGTGATTAACAGAAGACAGGAGTAATAAAGGATGAAGATATTATGCGATTGTATCTTTTCAGGTATGCATGCTAACTTTATGTTTCTACTCTACTATCCATTACTCTTTATATTTAACTTGGCATAAGTGGCTAAATGTAATTCGCAATTGTCAATACAGATAATAATTACACTGTAATAACCTGCAAACAATGTATAATTAAAATCTTTTCATGATCATGATGATGAAATGAAAGTAATCAAATGGTAACATGTACTTAGCAGCTGGGATGAAGAGTGGAGTGGAACACGGGACACTCCCGGGGCCAATAAGCTTTTCAGCATCAGCTTATTCAGAATGGATCCGACTGGAGGTAAAGTGAAGTAGCATAACAAAATCTTTTACGATTGAGAATTATGCTTAATTTTAATTAGCACAATGGTATGAATTATTTAACGAGTTTTGCTCTTTATGCAAGATTAGACTTTAGTAAGTCAGACTAACTGAACTCATATGAATAACAACACGATGATAACAAAGGCATCTTGTCAGAAATTTTCCGCTTCATTATAATTGGTTCGACCGTCCATTTCTGAGTGATTTTGCACAGCGTTTCGAAATAAGCTTGGTTTTTTAATACTCAGCATCCAGTGAGCAAATGTCATTAGAATTGTATTAGCAATAAGAACAACAGACATGCATGCATCCCAGAATTCTTCGAACTTTAGAGAATTTCAAATGAAAAATTAGTTGTATAGCGCAATCATTTTTCCTGACACCTTTATTCATTTCAAAAATTTATGCATGGATGAAAACCCTCCCGTATGAAATGTCATGGGTGAAAATATGATGCGGATTCCAGAACGCGAACTGACTATATAAGAATTGCCTAATAATTTTATTCCTGGAAAATTAAATATTAAAGAAATGATTATTCTAAATACATATAAAGGAGCTAAATATTTTGAGTGCAAAATACATAACATACGAGTCATAAATTAAACAAAGTTGATATAAAAATGCCATGTTTTAGTAATGAGTAATGACAAACAGAAAAAATTCTGCCATGATAAAATGTGTGCCTAAACTAAACGGAAGCTGGCGTTGGCTCATTTTCACTCTCGGAGTCATGGGTCTGCTTCTCCGATGCGTGGATTCGATACAGAGTTTGGTACAGAACTGCGCCAAGCAAACCTCCACAAATGGGACCAATCCAGTAGACCCAGTGATTTACGAAATTTTTGGCCACCAAGCTTGGTCCAAATGATCTAGCTGCATTTTTAAAATTTTATTGCATAAATATTTGATCTGGTCAAACAAATATAATATTTAAACTGCTGATTTACCAGGATTTAGACTGGCTCCTGTCAATGGTCCAACCGATAAAATTATTCCAGCAACGGTAAACCCAATTGACAGTGGAATCGAACCCTTGATGTCCTTCCTTTCGTCGTCATTAACTCCAAAAACCACAAACACGAGCAGGAAAGTGGCTACGATCTCGAGGAAAACTCCCTGCACCGGTGTGATGAGTGGTGAGATCATGGTCATTCCATAGTTGTCATTGAACTGAGCTGGCATCACAAGTTTCAAGAGATAAGCTCCACATGCACAACCCACACACTGGATGATGATGTAAGAAACCGCTTTTAAAATCGTCGTTCGTCCAGTGACAAGACATGCAATGGTAATGGATGGGTTGATGTCACACGAGATGTGACCAAGGGTTTGTGCTAGAGAACAGATAACAAAAGCCCAGCAGAGAGCTATACCCACTAAGGGCTGGGCTTGATGAAATTCAATATTCTCTCCTACTGCTCCCAGGCGAATGCCACTTCCACAACCGATGAAAATGAGGAGGAAAGTTCCAAGAAATTCAGAGATGAGACATTTCCATAGAGGTTTGGAAGGTGCCTGTGACTGCTCTTCATTTGGTCGGTAAAAACCACTCCTCACTAGGTTCAGTTTATTATTACCCATTTTGAAAATAGTTTCGGATTAATCGAGTACCGGTCTGATGATGTCAACTTGATGTCAAAACGAAAGTGATTTTCAGTTAACAGAAGCCATCCCTTTTTAAGCCATCGAAGAAAAATATGCATGTAAGTATCTGTATAGTTCCTTATACTGTATACTATCTTATCTTCCACCTGCTGTCATGCACTTTATAATTCCTCTTATCTTTTGGAGCTCGATTTACTTAACAAGAGCAAATTGTTGACATATTCACATTTTTGGGGTATGCAGGATGAACCCTGAATCGAAAAGCAATCAAATTCGTATTAGCCAGCCGTTTCCCAAGAAGAAAAGACTTATTCCATAAAAAGCTAAGCAGAGTTTTTACAACTACCTAGCATTTTGAATCGTGATGTGAATTCCTGTTTGCTAGCATTCCTTCTCTAACCAAATGGTAGTACAAATGTGAATTAAATGAGAGGATATGACAAATGCTAGTTCTTGTGATGTTAAAAGCAAACTACCTAAAAATGTCACTTTTTGAAAGATGGAAATGCCCATCAAACATGATTTTGTTTGTTTTACATTCCCTATTCCGTAACTGTCACAGTCATAAGTTTTCGACACACGTTAATCTCGCATGTACATACATACGTCATTACTATCAAAATCAAACCTTTTTCAAGCTTGTCGCATCTGGAAAAGTATGTATCGATCGATCAATATTCGATATCCATAAAAAGCACTTCAGTTTTACTTCTGACTCAATCAGCCTTTTTCGTTTCGTTTGTCTGTAGAGGCTTAAAAATATGTGGATATGTACATTTCATGCAATTTTAATTTTCTACTCGCGAACTTATGAATTTGTATTCATTTTTACGTGGATGAGATTGTCAAAAATGCAATGCATTCCAAAGCAGTTAATCGTTTAAGCCACAGACAAACACGCTAAATATAGGTGCAGGATGCAGGCACCTAAGTATTCCAAGGACATTTACGAATATATGCAATTCTAATTCCAGCATTGTTGGAAAATGGCGACTGTCTGTTTTACCTTGTCCTGCTTATTACACGGCCCCGCGGAAAAAATTTTGCTAATTGTCAAGTACACGATACATCAATCAGTATGCGTACATATCAATTTAATCCGCTTCTACTGCCTAATTATTTGTTGGACTGTTTGTCACGTCACCCAGTAAAGGGAAATTACACGTAATGATATACGTAGTTGATCGTTTTAATTTTTTAATGCAAGAGTAGAGCAAGTGCCGCGAGCGTCATAGTGTACATATGTAACTGCCAAAGTGATGTCTGTCCAGTGAGCTATCTATAAAACCTCTCACTTGAGCGCTCTCCCTGCTCATTTTCCAGAATCCCGGCTCCAAGCCCATGCAATGAATGTTTGATCAATATGATCATGACCTAATCAAGGACAGGAGAAGAGCCTGAGTAAATCAGAACTCGATTGATTTTTTCGTTTACCATCGTTTGCTTTCATGTCTAACGAAATTAAATACAATTCATTTTTCGCTAAACGCAGCTTGGGTAGGCTGCACGTGCTTCCAATCACATTCCCAGACTTTTGATTGAAGCAAAGCAAGACTGAAGAGCATCCACAAATAATCTTGGTACTCAATCCTTTGTACACAAAATTTCATAAGAAAGATTCAAAATGTTTTCTAAATCGCATTATTTTCATTTTTTCTTCATAATTTTCAATCAGAGGCTAACAAATTCCTCGAAAGTCGCAATTTATCCGATGTTCAATCAAGAATGATCAAGTTCGGCCTGGTCTGTTTCATCCCCTCCACTCAACTTTTTTGACTAGACCAAGACCAGACAGAGATGACGATGATGATGATTTCTATTATTTGTGAAGCAAGAACATTGATTTTGGCAATTTTCAGCTTGTAATACTCGCCATTTTACCAGCCCTGCCTTGTCCACATTTCTTTTCTTGTTTATTCGACCCGGAAGAAAAAATCATTATCGGTCATTTCATTATTTACAACAGATCTCTAGACATGACTTCAACTTCATCATTCGAATTTCCTCTAAAGATAATAAAAATGCCAAAAGTGCAAATGCAACATCACTGTCCATTTACGAGAATTTTATTCGCCAAGCCAAAGAGAACCAGCATCGCACATTATGACAACGAAACCCTCTTCCGTAATTTCCCCTGAGGAAAAGAATTTTCCAATTTTTCTTTATTCTTGATAAAGAAGCACGAATATTTCTTATTGTCCACTAAATATGAAATTATGATTATGAAACATCACATCACGAAATACAAGAGCCGAGCCAAAATCCAAGACACGAAAAGAAAACTATCGAATCGGTTGAAGGAAGGATCAAGTTTCTTTTTTCCTCTTGCATTTTTCAATTCCATCCCATCACCAACATAAATCCATCTTTTGATGTCAGCTTTTCCTGACTAAAGACACATTATATCATACGATTATCATCCTCCAAGAAGAAGCGCATCATGAGAAAAAATGGTCGTAGTCAGTCGTGAGTATTTGTCTTGTAATGTCTTCTTGTCTTCCTCTTCTGGCCTAACCCTTTTCTCATCTTTCCTATTCCATTAATACAATAATACAATACAAATTTACATCTTGAAAAAAGTCCAATCCAGTCCTTATCCTTAGTCCTGTTCAGTTTGCGTTTGAGTCTTATTGTTTATCCTTTCATACTGTGAAAAATTCCTGCATTGTGTCCATCCAAAATAACAATGCGTAAAAGAAGTGCGTAATATTGCGTACAAACCATGAAGCGCTATGAGCATCACTGGTAGATATATGTTGCATTATCCACCTTAAATACCTATAATCCTCATATCCGTCCCGTAAAAAGTCCAAATATTTTTTTCCTTTCTCGTCTCAGCTTATACAATTATTCCTGAGTGGAATGAGTAAACAAGGTTAAAGCATAGGAAATTAAAACTGCATCCATGCAAAGAAAATATCGTTTCTAAAATATTTTGAAAGCTTCAGCTGAATTATTGGAATGAGTCTGAGGGAACAGAGTTTTTTCAGAATCGATGTTTACGACTCGCTTAAATAAGTTTACCAGGCTAAGCTCACCTTGTCTCATGGTTTATTATGGTTTCGTGGCAGAGATGGAAAATAACCAAATACAGGAGAGAAAAATGCTTATTTTGGAAAGATAAAAAGCATACTTAAGTTACGCAACTGTAATAGCAATAATAAGATAAATTGAGGGGAGGCTGCAGGAAAGGTGCCATGCCTTGGCAGTGCAGTGATGGTGTTTCTTGCTTCTCCTTTTCTTACCTGAGACTCTGAGACTTTTAAAAATAATACGATTCAATAATGCCTTATAAAGTCTTGTCCTCTTGTCATAAAGAAAATGAAAATAGATGCATTTCTCAGTTCTTTTTATCCTCCTAATATTGCACTTTTTTATTTACCTACATAATGTACCTAGAACCTCTTTTTATTATTACTGGGTCTGGGTATATATATGGTGGTTGCTGGTCTTGTGGTGGCAGCCGTGTAAACATGATTACATGCCTGCTTTTATCCAAATCTAAAAGCTGAACTGATGCATTTTTTTCACATAATCCAATAATGTAATACGATTGTTTGAGAGAAAGCTAAAGAATAATCAACCTGAACAACTCGAACGTTTTTTTAAACAATGAGGTATTCTAAAAAATAATCTTGATCCGTTTGACTTGTTTTCGGACGGTCGTGGTTATGTCGAGTCAAGAAACATCCCATCCATTTCATAAGATTTTAGAAGAGATGCGTTTCAGTTTCAGTAAGGTACCAGCTCCACTGCATTGCAATAATAATAATCGTCTGTCCCGGCCTGGGTGAATTAAGTCTGAGTCTGAAGAAGTAAAACAACCAGGAAGAACCTTGAAAAGGATTGTGAGATGAGATGATGCGTTTCAAGAGACCGATGGACCAAAGAAGAGGAGATAAACGAGGAGAATGAGAAGGATCACTTTCATTTTTCTGAGGCGTTCCATTATGCAGTATTGCATTGCATGTCATGACATGATATGATACGATGATGCGATGTGGTCGTGGTTTGGAATGGATGTTAAAGAAGCGAAAAAGGTAGTTTTTTCTCAGACAATAAAAAACAACAATAAAAAATGAGAGTCCAGATCTGAGTCTCGAGTCTCTGGAGGAGCATGAAAGGGAAAGGGAATTTTTTAAGAAGCCGCAGAAGAAAACAGAGAGACGAAAAGGGAAGGTTGATCTAAAGTCAGAATCTGTACATGTTTAAGTGCTCCTTGAAGGAAAATTCAGAGATTTTGATCTTGTCTAAATCTCTTCGTGAGAGGCAAGGGTAAAAAAGGGATCCAGTAAAGAAAGAGACGTTGCACCAATCAAGTTGAAACTGTGTTCTGTGAAATAAAATATCAGTACTGAATTTTGAGGAGAAAATATTTAATTTCAATCATGAACTACAACTTTCTTTTGTGGTTCGTTATATTTCTCCATGAAGTTAATTTTGGAATCTGCATTCCATTCTTTGGCCCCTTCAGGAGGACGACAACTGTACCTCCACCCCCTCGCCATTACATTCCCGAAGAACGTAAGTCCAGTAATTTGTACTAACGTCATATTATATCGAGTAATTTTTGTGAACACATCTAATCTAATTGAATAATTGGGGCAATCGAGGATTCAATTACATTTATTGGCCTTTCTGAAAGGCATTATTGAATATTTATTATGAATAAAAATAAAATCACGAGAAGCTCTCCATGTAATTTTGTGATTTTGGCTTGTTTCCGCAGGGGAACCAAGAATTATAAATGCAGATCACGGAGGACTCGGAGCGGCATCGCTATCAGCATCCTTCGCCGCAGGCAATGTTGCTCCTCCACCGTGGATCTCGGGAACGAGGGATCAATACATACTTGGTGAGCAAAAAACACAACCTTCATTAAAAAAGAAACATGGACTACTATCACTACTTGACTACTTGTTACAATGTCAGCGACTAGCGATGAGAGAATGCTGATTAATTTCAAATCAATTTTTTATCACCGAATATTTTACAGATCAACTTGTCATCCTACACCCGGACTCCCCTCTGAATCGGGATGCGTGGAGAGAAAGTGGCTTGCTCAACAATGAATATGATCCACACCCAAAGGGATTCAACACTGAAATATCGACCACAAGCACAACACCGGGAACATCTACTCTGCCCCCATCACCGACCCCTTCAGCACCTCAAAGGATCCGTAAACCGCATAGGAAATCAAAACAACACAACATTCAAGCTCAGCAACAACAAGATGAACATGAAATAAAATCTGTGAATGGGCTACCCCATCCCGGAGGAAACTCCCCTCCCATTGGGTCCTCAACCAATAATAATGCTAATCCCCAAGCGACCCTTATTCCATCATCTGGTGGCCTCTTTGACCTACATCAGCAACCTGCTCCTATATTCCTACGTGACTTAAACCATGAGTCTGACGATGCCCCAGTTTTTGCAGATCCTTATGTTCTACCAGGAAACAGCTTGTTTTATCCCATAGCGTCCCCCTTATTTCCGCATCAGCCAAGAGCCTCATCACAGTATTTGCCCCCGGAAGCAGTGATTCAACTCCTGAAGTCTCCTGAACAAGAGATAAGTCCATATTACTCAAGGCCACAAGTTAAGCTTCCTTTTCCCTTGAGTCATGACTGCAGTAGCGGCGCTGGAGGATCGGGATCGAAGCCTTTGCAATTTGTTGTTCTACCAATTGTTGAGCCAGTCGCACCACTGAAGCCACTCATCCCAAAGCCATCCTTCTTGACCTCCCAGTATGGGCAGTTCCCATACATTCCTCCATTTAACTTGTTCAAGAGACCACCAACTGCTCCCTCGGATAGCGCTAATGGCGGAGGTAGTGGCAGCACTGCAGGGAGTAGTGGTCAGTTTGTTCCCATTCTCAATCGACCAGCGCCCCCTCTTCCATTTGTCTTTGTCCAGTCACTACCGCTTGAGCTCATCGGCCAAAATACGGAAATGGATGTGATCCACGCACCAGCTTCCAGCACCAATACCGAAACAAAGATTAAGGATGTATCATCAATACCTGTAGCTGCTCCAACTCCACTCCCAACACCCCCTGGAGTACCTGAGAATCTTCCAAGTATTCCACGACCACTTCCCTTGATTGTCATTGAAAAAGTTAAGACTCCTGGACAACCACCATCATCCCCTGTGGCACCTGCTGCCGCTGTTGTAGAAATTAGCAAGCAATCCGTGCAAAGGAACAGCAATAGCTCAGCTCCTCTCTCAACAATTTCAGTAGTTCAGCCCATTACATCAGGCCCAACAACGCCGCAAAAACAACAGGAGCTCCAGAAGGCGATAGAGAAATTGGTTCCAGTGGCAGCGGCCGTTTTGGAAAATGTGGAGCTCCAACAACAACAAAACAAGCATCAACAGAAGGAGCAAGGACGGGACAGGGAAGTCGTAGCAGGGAACAGTCCATCACCATCGCCTACATCACCTCTTGTTGGTTCCAATCCAGCACAAAACCCTCCTCCTATCGTTCCAATGGGCGTTAAAACTAACGATCAGGATAAAACGCCTTTACGAGCACCTCTAAGACCAGAATCCGAACAAGGCGATGAGGGAGCAATTATAATTGGAAGGAGCCCTCACAAGAAGCCGGATGCAAGTTCAAGCGAGGAGAGCGGAGTAAGCTCCGCCGTTAACACGGGGGATGTCGAAGTGACGGAAGCATGAAGCCAGAATTTAAAAAAATGTTTTCCGGAATGTATTACACAATCAAACTACCTAATTGTGTTCTGAATGTGTTCAACCTACCAATATTATCCTGCATTTTGTATACATGGAAGTTCTTTTTTGCATATGAAGTAATGATATCGAATTTAATGGAAAATGAATTCAACTTAAAATACTTAACCACGATTAAGATAAAAAGACAAACTAGTTTAACTTAATGCATTGAATTTATGAAATAAAAGTGAATGATGCTGAACTTTAAATACGAATGAATTAACATAAAAAACGTGAGATATTTTTTTGCAAAAAAGGAAGAGAACTACAGATACCATTTTTAAGAACGTTTTTTATTTACTTTTTATAAACAAAAGTAGCTTTCCATGTTAAAAGAGAATACTAGACTACTGGTTCGTGACAACGTACGTTGCTCCACACTTCCCACAGTAGTGTCGATCCTCCATGGAGGCCATGAAGATACCCGCGCCGCACGTCTCATTAGGGCACTCCCGACGTAAACGATGGATCTTACCGTTTTCGTCAACCTGTTCAGAGAAAGAAAAAGAAGGGGATATTTTATTTCATTTACTAATTTATTAAGTCCGAGATTAATCAATAATCAGAGAGGGACTTTTCAAAAAAATGACAAACACAAATAAAAAATGTAATGGTTATGAACTGCCATGGCTTGACCTCCACAAATAAATAGTATTTTGTCGCTTGTCATCATTCATTCCACAAGACTTAAAGTTGCGGAATAAACTCAAGCAAACAATACCTTTTGGATGTTATAATCGCTAAGGGTTCGTCCATCTTCTAGTTGTTTACCAGCGAA